>VZRE01010249.1:14192-82214 GCA_013396775.1 Cephalopterus ornatus | reverse complement strand
ACCCTATAATAAGTTTGGGCTTTTAAGATGAGTTCAAGAAAACTAAATATATTGCTTCGAAATCATCTTTGGAAATAGCATTTCAGTGTTTCCCAGGAAGCCCCACAGAAACCTTTCCCGGATGCAGCAGTGTGTTTGCTCCTGTTAAACAGCTGCCATAGCTCTGACAGAAGATATCTCGCTCTTTCTTAACTTTTCTGTACCCTATCAGCCCCTCATGAGCAAAATGAGACTAATACTATTGCCTTCTCTTATCAGAAATGCCCACACTACTTCTGCATTTTACCTGAATGTTCAAAAAGTAGTTTGATCTTGGTTCTGTGGCATTTTTACGCTTGCTTCCAGAGGCTGGAGTTTCCCCTGGAGGATTTTTACTGATACCTATTTGTATCTTGCCATATGATACCAGCATCCTTCTAAGATTTTGAAGCAATGATATTATGGCAGTGGTTTCTACATCATTGACTATGCACTAGTTTCTACATCATTGCTTATCTGCAGCATGATGGGGTTGGCAGACGTTTCCCATCTCAAAGTGACTAGGCAAATGTTCAGATAACTATACTCAGAGATTTTTTTAAAGTCTAAGGTTGCTACTTTGGAGTCAGCAAATCTTTGTGATGCAGATAGCAGAGCTTAAGAGAGTATACTAGGAAGAGAACATACATATTTGTTCTGTTCCTGTGCTTTTTCACTTAATAGCCATCATTACTGACCACTGCCAGAGACAGGATACTGGGATAAATAGATGCTGGGCCTGACCCAGCAGGCTGTGGTTACAAACAGCCCTCCTGAGACCTCTCTCTCTGCATTCACTGGCTTCATAAATAACTTTGGACCATCACTGTCTGTTTTGAGAGCCTCAGCCACGTATCTAAAGTGAGGTGGAAGGAATCTCTGTCTCCAGATCTATTCTAAGTCGACTAAAAACTAAAACCATAATGGTGAACGGCAAATGCTCTCCAAACCCCAGAAGTGACGTTAGGCAAGACAGGATATTTGCTTTGTCCCCTTTTGGTGATGAAAAACTACTTCCTGAGGAAGACTAGATGTGTATAACCCTTCGTTCATCAGTGGGGCAACTGCAAAAATATATTTGATCCTTTCATACTTCACTGTTGTAACAGCTTAATATTAGATGTTAGAACAACATATGTCCCTGACTTAAGAGTATTCACCTTTTTTAAGGCTATGGGGAAAAAAACACAGGCTCTGTGATAAGGAGGGAATAAGGACCTCAATTTTAGCAGCTTTAGTATAGAAACGGACAAAAATCCTGCCCTTGATTCAAAGCTTCAAAAGTGTAAAGTGAAGGCTCGTTATGATCTGTTCTGTCAAATGAAGAACAGTGGTTGCTCAGAGGTAATATCCTCATATATTATCATGCTTAAAAACAGGCAATGTCATAAACTTTTTGAAGCATCTAACATACTACAGAAGCTGTTCAGGCTGGTAAAGTCACTAGTTAACATCTCTAAATCACATAAAGCTGGAAGTGCTATATTCTTTCCTGATGGGCTCAAGGTGACCTGCCATTCCCACTATAAACTGGATTTTTAATTTATTTTTTATTTAAGAGGGGAAATACATTCTACTCTGAGATGCTGCATAGGAGCTTTCTAACTATGTTGGTGCACTGCTCCTGAGCAGGTAGATAAGGACATATGGCCTGACCAGAATAAAGAACTGAAGGATTTGTTGGTGGCTATCATTGCAATATTGACATCTTTTTCAGTAATAGAGGCAGGTGCTTTTGTTTCCTCATTACTTCATAGGCATGATGCACTGGTGTAGCCCAAACACAGGTAAGCCCCATGGTTACTTTCCTGCAGTTTTTACAGGTGCAGCAACAGATTGAATACTACTCTTTTGAGGAGGGCAATAGGATTTGAAAAGCCAGGGGCAATGTTGGCCCTCTGTGGGCTCCAAACCTTTTCTCAAAGACAGTACTTCCAAGAATAGACATTGAAATCTCTGTAACTTATTTTTAAATAGGTGTTTAAAGTTAAATTTTTGATGCTCTATATAGGAACCTAAGAGTATGGCCAGACTTTCAGAAGTACCAAACAAACAGCAGATCCCACTGAAATCAATGGTGGCATCTTTGTGTTCGGCAATTCTGAAATACCATGACAGTTTCAGAGGAGAGTGTTCGTTTCTTGTTCCCAGAACATGTCATGGAAAAATATACCTAGACCAGAATCATGTGGAGCTCAGTGTTTTGAACAGGAGCTTCTCTCCTGTTTCATCTACTCTGGCCACACTGCGGTTTGTGCCAATCCACCCCTCAAACCCTCCTCCCTCTCTGAATCTCAGTGCTGCTTCACTGACCACGTCAAAGGTTTACTTTACTCCTGTAGAAGTCTTTTCCAGCCTGGTTAATGTCACATAGCATTTGGCTACAGTGTTTATTTTGAATCAGATTAATTAGATTTTTCCATGACTGGTGTGTTAAGAGCTTCTTGATTCGTGTGGTCTGAATATTGTCTCTGGACATGTTTTGTGGACAGCCTTTAGAAGTGCTTGTGCTGTGGTGGTGTTTGTTGCTAATTGTTGTGATTTGTTGAAACATGGCACAGTCGACTGATATCACTGTTAGCTAGGGCAGGCAGAAAAGTAGTAGATTTTATTCTAAGATCAGAAAAAAGCAAGAAATAAATGCACTGTAAGTTCTAATGAGATTTTCTCTGTGTACCAAATAATTACTTTGGAAGGCCTTTAAACAAAAGGAACTTTTTGAAAATCAAACAAAAAGTTGTTTATGTTTTAGAAATAATAAACAAACTTACCAAAGAAACACGGCTGTTTCCTGCAGCTATTTAATGGTGAAAGGTGTCTTTAAGCACCTGCTTAAAGGTGCTTTAGGGATGTACAGTATTTGACAATGTCGTTGTTCTTCAAGCTCCCCTAGTAAAAATGAATTGTCAACAAGTTTAATTACAACATCATTTCTAAAAACTCCAGTGACTCCCAATGACTTCTAAAACTGCAGATAAAACTGTGTATCATGGCAGCCCTGTTGCTCTGTCCTAAACTTCAATGAATATGTAATAAGTCCCCTATTCTCCCTCTTATTAAGAATGCCATCCCTTAAAGATACAGACTGTTTCTAGTGGCAATTTCTTCTTGTACTGATCAGATTGCCTAAACTGCGTCTAAAGCTGAGGTCTGTGTCCAAAAATGTGTTCACCTCCATCACTGAGAGGGATGTAGTTCTCTGGCATGCTTTCTTTCCATAGATCAGCTATCTCCTTAATATCTGAAAGCTGATGGCTTCTGATCAGAGGTCGTATAGTCTGGATTATAGTGAGAGAAATTGGTGGGAAAAGTGCTGTTTATGGAGCACTAGGACAACAAGTGGAGCTTTCTTCCAGATACTAAGGAAAGCAAACCTTGTATTTTCCAGCTGCTAATAGTCATAGAGATTATGTTCATAATATAATAGATACAGACATGGAGTTGGATATCTGAAGGGTCCAGAATTTCAACTTGGCAGATTGCTATGTATTAGTAGCTTTTTAATTTTGGTCATATTGTTGTCTGCTTGATGTATGTAAATTTGATAGTGTGCATCTTTCACACTCTCTGCTAGATCACGGCTGCTGCCAGTGTGGTCAGGATGACAGACTGTGATGATGTTCTGGGATAGATGTTATTGTGGAGTTTCTCTAGCCTGTCAGCAATTCTTGGGGTTCCTGGTCTTGGCATCTTGCCCAGGCTCAGTCTTTTTTTACTGTTGAAGTATCATCTTTGTTCAGACATGTGTGCACACACCAGCCATTGTCTGGAGACTATTTTGTCTGAATTGTGTTGTGTGAGGGCTGCTCAAATTTGAGCAAGCCTAAATTGTTTTATAGGTGCTGCTTCTCACAACATGAAAGAGGCTTTTCTTCCCCCTTTGGAAGCCAGAACAAAAAATGTTTAATGGTTCAGGACTTTCACACCAACAGATACAGAGTGAGAGAAAGAATCATAAAATTATGGAGTGGTTTGAGTTGGGAGGGACCTTTGAAGTTTCTGTATTCTAATCACTCTGCAATAAGCAGGGACATATTCAGCTTGATCAGTTTGCTCAGAGCCCTGTCCAACCCCATCACGAATATTTCCAGGGATGAGGCATCCACCACCTCTTTGGGCAACCTATCCTAGTGTTTTACGACCATCATTTTAAAAAAACTTTTTCCTTACACCTCATCTAAATCTGCTTTCTTTTAATTTAAAACCATGACCCTTTGTCCTATCACAACAGGCCCTACTAAAAAAGTTTCTCCCCATCTTTCTTACAGTCTCCTTTCAAGCACTGAAAGGCCACAATAAGGTCTGGAAAGCAGGAATCCTGCCCTTTACTTGATAGTATAAAAGTTATGCTGGCTTGCAAAGTTACCCTAACTGCTCTTCCTTCTCTTCTACACACTCCCTCTAGTGTTATCAGGTACATATGGCATATACAGTCCACTGTTCAGGTCAGGGTTGTCACACTGGAACACACAGTAAATGTCACCAGTGCTTTGTGGGATTTTGTCTCTGGAAGAAATTCCAACAGTAGGATTTACAAATGTGCTTGGAATATGGGGCCAGCACCCTTTCCCTTGCCTTGACTGCACACCTGCATGAAACTTACCCTACCAGAACCCAGATAATCTGCAACTCAAATCTCTTTTGTGCATCTGAAACAAATTGTGCTGGCCGTTTGCCATGCAGTGAAATCACACAGTTTTTCATTACACTCTCAGAAGCCTTAATTAGTGAATAAGACAGCTGTATGCTCTCAAAAATACATCTATCAGTACAAACTGCTGCCTGATGGTCCAAAATAAAACACACCGACATTTATTTCATGCTTTTTCTTCTCTTAGAGCTCATGGGCAGGTAACTGGGGGGAGGGGGACCACTGAGGGTTTTGTTACCTTTGTGATTTATGTTAATTCCCAATTAAGAAGCAAAGAAAAAACACATCTTTAAATTCTCCATCTCATTAGAATTATCTGTCTCTGTGTGAAATTATATTCCTTTCTGTCTCTCTAGTTATTCACCTGGTACCTTGTAACTCCTGGTTTTGTGGGCACTGCCTGCTTAGAGGAGAAGCTTTCTGATCTTCACCCATTAGTTCCACTGTGCTGTTTGTCAGTGTAGAGAAACAAGAATGCTTGTCTTGAGATACCTTAAGGAGAGCAAGGTTCTAGGGTGGCCCTTACCTGTCTTAGGTAATTGACCAGAATGTACTGTTTTTCTAAAAAAGGACAAGAATTTTATAAAAAATTGGCTTGTGTCTCTTTAAATGACTCTTGGTGTTGAATAAATTGGCCCTGGGGACATGCACAGGCAATGTTTCTTTGCCTGGAACTTCTGCTCAAATTTCTTCTTCGTTTTTACAACAAACAGAAACAAGCTTGCGGAATTTTTTTCACTAGGCTGGGGGGCAAATAGGTCCCCTCACTCAGCTCCAAAGTATTTCTAATAGAAAATTTCTACTAGCTTTTTATCAGAGCTGCTGAACCATCACTGGGGTTCTATTCTCTCAAATTCCCTGTGGGGCAGTGAAATGCAATGCTTGTTTTACAGAGGGGAGAAGAAAACAGGCCTGTCACCTAGGAAGCTTTTGGTGAGGATGGGAATTGAACCCACATCTTTCACACCAGCAGGCGCATGGCGTTGATCTCATGGAGTGATTGGCAGAACTTCAAGGAGGGAGAGGGTTAGTTTGGGATGGAATCAAGGGGGTGCAAATTCACATCAATTCCTCTCATCTCCCTTAGCTAGGAAATTGCCTAATGATGCAAACTTGCAGAAAGTGACAGAAAGCCCAAGGGGGAGGTATGGAAATGGTAGAAGTATTTCAAAATTTTCCATAAAGAATTGGAAGGGTGGTGAGACATCAGTCATAATGAGAGTATTTTGTATTATTTGTACTGTTTTCTACAGCAGTTGCTTGAGAGGCAGGGGGAGAAAGGTCATTTTTCTGAGTCAGGGATTGATGTGTGGTAGAACAATGGAGTCTGACCTTGCTGCCTGCCTGCATCGGACATGTACTTGTTCACCATCTTTCATTCTTCTCTTTGCACCCTTAGAAGATCCAAGTACCTTTGCTTCATTTCTCATCCAGATCAATTCTGATCCATCTTCAGCAAATTTCTAGTACGAATCCCGTTCTCCTGTGTCTGTCTCAATATATAATTCAAGTGTAAGGTCTATCTGGACACTATCTGGGTCTTCTGCAGAAGACTCAAGGATCAGCATACGAGTCTAGCTTAGCCTGCACTGGTGGAATGTCCCTTAGCTAGTCTGCACCTCAGGTTTTCTGTTCCTTTTGGAGATTTGTAGTTGGAAAAATATATGCTGAGAGAGTGCTAGTAACAAAAGAAAGTTCAGCCTTTTTTCTTTCTTTTCACTTGTATTAAGTGTGTACTCCTGCAACTTTTAACTCTCAGTTGCAGATCCTGGGAAATCTAATGTTCTTTTGTAGTACAGTGCAGACAGAAAGACATCATATAACTTCAAGTGAACAAAACATCCGAAAGAAGACTAGATTTTTAACTCCCTTTCCCCCACCTTCTGATTTCTCTTTTTGGACTGTATTGTGAGGTTTTAAATGTGTTTGGATGCTGTGAACAAAGACCTTTGGTAGTCAACAGGACTCATGAATAGAAAGCACTGCTAATTGTAATGTTCTTACCACTGAAATAAATAGTAAAATGAATTCCATACATCTGAACTTCTCAGTGTGAAAGAAATATAGCCTTCTGTCCCTTAGCAGACTGGTAACATCTCTCAGGTGTTATGTTCCTGCTTGGAGGTCTTCAGCGGTGCTGGAAGGAGATATGCAAGCAGACTTTTCGACTTTTATTTTGCCTGCAGATTTGATCCTCCTCCTGCCTGAAAAGGAGGCAATGTATAATAACAGTTATTCATGATGGCAGTAATACTATTAATGGCTGCCTTAATAGCCGGCAGGAAGCAAGTGGGAGTAGGTATCTTACTATTTATGGTGAGGAGAGGGACACCATGAAGAAGCCTTTGACAGCTCCAGTGGTTTCTGTGGTTTATGTTGTCCATGGTGTGTTTATCTGACCTCAAAATGCACTTTGACTGGGGCAAGAGCTGAAGCAAATGTGTTGCCTTCTACAAAGGAGGGAATGAGAAGGCAAGAGAGACAGGGAACAGAGATATTGAGGAAGGTGGCTTTCCTACATAGCTTTGTTACCTCTCTTTTGGTTAACCTCGGCCAAGTCACTTCATGCTCCTCCAAGTATCTGTCATCTCATTAGCAGATGAAGTAAAGATATTGACCTTGAATGCTTGGAAAATAATTTCCAAGATCATGGTAGGATTAACATGGTGGGTCTGGAGCTACAGCTTCCTGGACCCCTCTGCTGGGTAAACAGGATGCAGTTCTCTCAAGCTGTCAATCGAGTAGCTGTCACTTGTCAGAAACACTAAATTCAGATGCAAAATGTGTAATTACCGAAGAAGTTAAATATACTGGGGTCAAAAGAAGGGGGTGGTGGGAAAATGAGATAAGTTGTTTATGTGTAAAGGGAAGGTACGCGTGTGGGGGGAAGTGTTTGGTGAACTTCACAGACCACATCTTCTGAGGGATGGAATCACTTTGCATGAAGATTCCAACTGCTAGCTTCTAGCAAAAAGCATTAGCTGAAAAAGAAGTAAAACCATGTATTATGGAGCAGCACTTTCTGTAATTTTTTTTGAGGCACACATTTGTAAACACATCTAAAATTAGAGTTCAGCATCAGAACAATGAGTACTAGCTCTTCATATTTTTTTGCTCTCAAATTTGATATTTTTTCCCCTCTCCAGATCATAATATAAGTGTGTGTGTATATAATTTATTTATATTTTTAAAAGGAACTTTCTATATTTCCATCTGTTCCAATTAGGCTGAATGGAACAGCTTTTGTAAGTAAAGGGAGAGAGGGGGAGGAAGAGAATGGAGTAAAAGGAAGAAAACGGCTTAAAACACAAACCTTGAATGGAAGAAGAGAAAACATTTGTTTCTTAACACCAAGATGAAAAATATTATCTTCTCTCTACAAAAATCAGGAAGCAAAATTCTTGTTACCCCCCGTTCCACCTTCCTTTCTCCCTTGAAGCACTTCCAGCCATTAGCAAGGAAAATGGGTTTAAGAGACTTGAGTACACAGGGTCACACAGAAGAGCCTGGACATAGCATTGCTTCTGTGGAAGATGGCATTTTCATAAATAAAGAATGTCTTTGGGATCAGAAAAGACCCTACATCAACGCTTCATGCTTTGAGTAAGCTTATACAAACCAAGGAGAGGGAAGATCTTAGTCGTGTTGGACATGATGACCTCCAGAATTCCTTTCTAGCCTCTGCTATTCTGTTACTCAAGACTGTCATCAGCATGCATACTTTGGTTTTGACAGGGTTTATTTTTGCTTTCTGTCCCGGTGACTTGCCCTGTGGAAATTCCCTGCCAGAAACTCTAATTTCATAGTGAAGTATCTAAAAATCAGTCAGTCCACTTGGCTGGTTAAGTGATGATGAGAACAGGCCAAGAGTACTGTAAAGGGATGACTGTTTTTGCCATCTTTTTCTTATGTGTTATTTATCTTTTTTTCCTAAATGGAATGCTTTTGAGTTTTTCTGATTAAAAACATGCACTTCTTTTTCTCCAGGCTTTTTACATGCTTTGTAGCTCCACTTACAGGTGAATTGAGGTTTCTAAAGCTGGTAGAAGCTTCTCTGCATTTGTTCCTCTTAACCCTTTGTTTGAGAATCTCAGCTTGAAGCTGAGCTACAAGCAGGGGTGGAGGCTGCTCTCGTCCTGTTTCTCTCCTGGGATCCTGAATGAACTGTGGTACTTGGAAGGTGAGCCATGCTAGATCCTCCATTCAATCAAGTGTGAAGCCCATCCAGGATGTCCAAGCCCTTGTCTCTCCAGGAGAGTGACCAGGACTTCTTTAATGGTTGAAAGTTGTATGTGGGAGGGAACCCATGTGAGTTTTAGGTTCATAACACCCTCCTTCCTCTTCCCCCTCTTCCAATGTCAGTATTTTGTTGCCATGGAGACAGTAATTACTCCAGGAGGTTTCTAGACTCTGCTGAAGCTCCCATCAGTCTTGCCTCCCACCTGGGGAGATTCTGACATTGAGTTAAAGGTCAAGTCCTCATGTAAATGTTTTCCTTTCCTAAATGAAATATTTTACCTATTTTGGGTGACTGTGGCAGCAGAGCAGAAAACAATTTGTCAAATCACTTACAAAGCCAGAGCTGGGACACTTAAATTCTATTCCCTTCAGGTACGTGGGAGTAGGGGTGGAAATGAACAGCCTCATAAGTCATATTTTAGTCCAAGTTGAATGCTTGCTTTTCCCCCACTGAACACTGCACATATGCTTTGCCATTCTCTTCCATCCCCCTCCTTCCAGCTTTTCAGAGCTTCTTGTTCTCATTAATTTGTTGTTTGCTTTCCTGCCTACACGTAAAAGCAGGGATGAAATCACTTTTATTGACGTTAGTCATAGGCTGACACAGTCCTAGAAAGGATCCCCTGGGTCACTGAGTCTGTCCCCCCACCATTGCAGCAAGCAACCACATAATTCAATTCTTTTCATAAACTACCTGTTAAAAGCCACAATAATCCCTTTTTAACTGACTGTGAGGAAGGTGGGGGAGCGAAAAAACCTCATCCCCTTCTGTTTCTTGTATAGGAGGCAAAGAAATGGAGATGTGTGTAATAGCACTTAGAATAGGAAGCTGGAAGATGTGGCTTTCTTGGTTTCCTTTCCGCAATGCAGTCACTTGCTTGGAGGTGTTACCCATGAGTGTCAGACTAGACAGGATCAATGAACAACCGGTGTTGACATAACAGTCCTCTCTCAGGAGAAGGCCAGTTTAAGATCCTGCGCTGAGATTCCTGTGACCAAGTTCTGCTTCTGGCTTTTTCTTGGAGGCTTCTTAAGTAACCCCAGACAAAGAATTTCCTTGACAAGGTCTTCACTGTCAGTCCATCCATGCTGCAGATTACCTGAAACTTTCCATGAAGGCCAAAGTGGAAAGAAGCAAGGCTGTGATGGCTCCTTTAGAAGGAAAAGCGCTACTGAGCAGTCCTCCATCCAAGCTGCTGCCTGTGCTCTGCGCCGCTGGCACGAGTGACACGGAGGTCAACTGTGCTCTTGTCGAGGCAGAATGGAAAGCAGCAAGTGTAATTTATGAAGGCTTGGCGTGCAGTTAAGTGTAAAGTGATGGAAAGTGTGGTGGATCACTGCACTGGTGCACTTGACTTGTGCATCAGGCACATATCTATGCAAGTTCACATTCAGTTCAAAGACAGTCCTGAAAGCATAAAAAATGGCAGCAGTCCCCGCTACAGCATCGTCAGTGTCAGAGGATGCCATGAGGTTTTGCTCTTGATACCTTCCTGAGCTTCTCAGTAAAGCACACAACTGTAATTAGTTGACAAGCTGGCTGTAAGGAAACTCTGGGCTTTTATAATATCTTTGCATTTCGCTGAAACCCTTGATCCTGAAGTGCTTTACAAAACTCTGCACACGCATAGAGGAGACCTTTAGCCTTGGCAATGACACTCAGCCAGTGCTGGGGTGATGTGCAGTAGGTGGGTGAACAAGCAGCAGTGCTGCCCAGCAGCTGCAGTGGTGCTGGAGAAAGAAGCTGTAATACACTAAAGTGGTTGAGGAGTTTTGGGTGGGCTGCTTGGGTGAGGCTGAGAACAGGCCGGAGTGAATGCCATTTCCTCTGAAAAAAATGGAAGGAACTTTCAAAGTATGTTAGTGCATTGTTTCTAAACCAGTGAGTTGAGCTAGGAAGCTTGCAATCAAGGAAGGTAATTCTGGAGGATCAAGTGTACTTGGATTGTTTCTTTGAGAGAGTGACTCAAAGAACAGAGGGCCTTTTTTAACAGCTAGAGCTAAGAATGCAGTGTAAGCTCAGACAGTGAAGTTGACCTGATGGAGAAAACAACAGCCCGTAAGCAGATCAAGGCTGAACTGTAAAGACAGCAACTTAACTCTGGTTGAGTACAAAATGTACAGGACTGAACCCCTAAAAGGATATCATTAAGCAGATTTTTTTTTTTTCAGTGAGCAAGTGCCCAGAGTGAATTTTTGCTCCTCATTGTGGGACTGTTTACCCTGGAACACAGCAGTTTTCAGAATGGTTGTGAGCATACGTCTGAAAATTCACACTTTGTATCTATTTGTTCTGAGCACAAGTTGATATTGTAGAAAATGATGTGAAAGAAAGTGCAAATGTCTGTCTTGAAGTGTGGTCTGGCCTACTGACAACCTGCTGTCAAGAAGAGCTTCTGTTGACTCAGGTCAGGGTTTGCTGGCCCTGTCAAGTAAGTGTTGTTCTTAGCAGTCAGGGCAAACGCTGACCTCAGGTTTCTCTTTCTCCCTGTTTTTTTAAGACCTTTGATCTATCAAGGCAGGACGTGGATGCAGTAACTGTTGATTCATATTCACGCAAGCTTGACCAGCTGGGTGATCTTCAGTGAGTTTTCCAGTCAACACTATATCTTGTTCTTTCCATTTAGCAAGCGAAGATAATGTGTTGTTTTACTAGCATGCTCTGAGGAAAGAAAAAAGACCTCAGGTAAGAACAAATGTTTCCATTGACTTGTATTACTGATGGAGAGCATCTTTTAGCTCAGTGGAGAAGGCAAAAAGGTAGGTTTAACCCTGGAGGTTTAGCCCCAGCCCCTTTAGTTGAAAGGCCTGGGCAGTGATGCTGTGAAGCAAAGCCCCTCCTTGGTATGTGAATCTAACACTGTGGGGAGGTGGGCATTGAGGTATATTGCAACTTGCTTGGATCCAAAGGATATAATCAGCAGCATTTCTGTCTTGGAGATGTTTGAGTTCCCAGAACTGCACTCTAAAACTTTGGTCTCTCCCAAAACATAGTGTAATGTCATTGGGCTGGACACAATATTAAACTCTCCTGCTTCACAAAGTGTGATCCTCTCTGTGGTGTAGAGCCACAGTGCAGCATAGCAGCAGGCTGCTGTGTAGTAAATTCATTGTGTATTGTGCAAGGGACCATTAGTTAGCTTATTATTAATACATGTGTGGGCTTTAATATACTGGTACTGTATTTGTCAGCATCTCTACCAGGTTTGCTTTTGTCCTTTGTGTTTTCCCAAAACAAGCTTATACAATTAGTTTCTTCTTGTTTCCTAAATTATTTTTGCTGTTCCTAATTATTTCACACTCCATATAAAAGAATTATTGGGGTGGGTAATGGGAGGCAAGGGATCATCTCGCCATTGCACTGCAGGCAGTGTGATGTTAAGGCAATTTGGATTTTTTTTGTACTTGTTTATATTTGGTTGGCTGCTTAAGACATAGGGGATACTTGGGATCTGATTTTGGAGGTCACAGTGTGGCTTTTCTGTTCAGAACAAGAGGTCTATGAGGTTCCTATGGGTCTTTATGCCCCAGAAGGACATTTGTTGAAAGAGGTTTAGACTGAGTCACTGTCAATTCATTCAGAGATTAGTGTTCTTGCCTGAGTATGTGGAGTTATTGTTTATTTCTCTGACTTCTTTTCCTGTATATACAATACTCCTCTCTTCCCATATTTAGAGATATGTAATTAGCATCTCCAAACATCCATAGCCATTTTCATCATGGATAGAATAAAAGACAGGATTCTGTTAAGATTGTCTTCTCATCCTCAAGCAGATAGTGAAGAAGAAATGTGTGGGGAGGGTGTGAATAGGATGAAGTTTACAGCTGAGCAGTTAAAACAGTTTACATTTCTGATTGCAGAAAAGGCAGTCAGCCCCTTAAGAAGTGGTTGACTGAGTGTGAATAGGCCAAATATTTCTTATTTTTTAAATGCTGGTGCAACCATCAGTTATCCTGGTTGGGATTCAGTATGCAGACCAGCAGTGGAGAGAGTCTGGAGAGCTTGTGTACAGAGTGCACTGCTGAATTGGAGAAAGTGCCTCTTGCCCATCTAGGATAGTGATTCATGTCTCTCACCAAGCATACCTGTGCTTGAAAATTTCTACCAGAACTGGAGTAGCAGCTGTGCTGTCCAAAGCTCTAGGGTAAACAGGGCCTCTAGTATACTCATTGCCAAGTCATGCTTGGATTGCGGTGGTTAAATGCTCAAACACCATCTGCTTATATACTTTTGCTGCCTTCCACAGAGCAGCACCCTTGCTAACGTTTGCTTTCTGCTAGAAATGAAGCATGTTTGCCTGTTCTTCCCTAGGTTGAACTAGAGCAAACACATCCCTTTTTTTTCCAACACAAAGATCCTTGCTTACAGTTTGAGGGTTTTTTTCCTCAACGGACCCTTCCCTTCCAGTGATCACATCCTGCTTTCCTCCTGTCTAATGTCATGCAGCAAAACCTTTGAAAAAAATGTAGTCATTGAGATGTTGGTTATGAGTTGGGGTTCATGAAGAACTGGGAATAAAACTAAACAAGGAGAAACCCTGTAATGAGCATTACAGAGGACAGGGAGAACATACTAAGTAATTCTGATAAATATGTTNTGGAAAATAAAAAAACAAACTTTTTTTTTTTTTGATGATGAGTTGGAAGGTCTTGAAAAGGGGAGATGTAGTTTATCTGACTATTTATACCATAACTAAAGGCTATGGTTCCCCACTAGCAGGGGGTGGGTTGGGCTGGGTAGCGGGGCCCTCACATTGCAAATGTCAATAAAACTCTTGTATCCTCAATGTGAATGAGTCCTTGCTACAGGGGAAGGGAACACCACAGGAAAAACAAGGGCATAAGCAGCCAAAACCTCTCTAAATAGAATATTTGTCAGTTTTCCATGAGGCACTAGTGGGTTTTTAAGCTCTTCCAAGCTTTGAACAAATTAAGACTAAGTGTAAAGTGTAGATACATTTCTATTTGTTCCATCTCTTTTGGGTAAGTTGAGGATCTAGAGGAAGAGTCATCAATTAAATGCATGTTCCATTAGAAACTTCTTGGGATTAGATCAGGTTAATGAAAGGAATAAATAGGGCTCTGACATGTTGTTTGGTTTTACAGGACTGTATTGTTTTATGATGTTTTATGTGAAGCACTTACACTACTCTTTCGGCGAGAGATTATCGTGCCTTTTATAAAAACTAAAAGAAAACCCACTTTTCTTTCTTTTTCTCTGTTGCTAAGTAGATGCTATGTTTGTGCACAGTCGTCATTTCCCAGTAGAAATGCTATGTTTTGGAATACTGCCTAGAAAGAAATGGCTTCAGAGCACAGATTTCACAAGCAAAAGTGTGTTGGGGTGGGAGGTACCCAAACCATGAACACTCAAAAAAATCTTGGAGTAAATAAGTTGTCTTGGAGAGAAGATGAATGAGCAAAGTCCCAGAGGAATACACCCAGACTCCAAAAGAGCCCCCTTGGACTCCATTCTGACATATTGCTCTGATAACATTTTCTACTTCTTTAGTATCTCAACAAACAATTGAAAACATTGTTCTGGCACCAAACCTCCGGTTGTGCAGAGAACATCACTGTTCAATTTGAATAGGTTAGGCTCAAGCTCTGAAAGTTTAAAATGCCTTTCTACTTTCAGAGCTGGTCCTTTAGTCTTTCAGCATCTTGGTTAAAATGTGACTTGATCTTTTGATTTGTTTTAAGGGTTTGGAGATTGTCATCCCAAATCAACAGGGAGTACTTGCTAAGCTGCTTTGTCTGACTTTTTACTATTCTGTTAGAGTTTTAATCTTTTCTGTAGGATTTTAAATGAAAACACAGTTAAAGTGTAAAACTACATCTTAAGCTCCATCCTCTCTTGTTACTTTATTTTTCAACTCAGCTGCTACATCGCAGTTTTCATATATGGTGATACTAGTATTCTAGATGGTGTCATTTCCATTTGTAATATCCTCTCCCTTCCCCTATGATGACAATCCCCAAGCGTTTAGTTTAACTTTCTAATCCTTCCAGCGCTGTGGAGATCCACAGGACTTACTATTCCCTTGCAGATGGGAGGCAGAGCTGAAGAAACAAGGCAGTGTGCTCAGCACCACACACAGCTTGGGGTATACACAGCCTTGAACACGGTCCTCTTGTTACCTTGGCTCTATTAGAGACTCTAGATTGTACTTGCAGACTGTCATTGGTTTTGTGATATGGACAAATGTCTGTTAGGCCAGTGTGACCCACTTATGCTTGTAACCTAATGAAGCTTTGAGTACAGACCTTTCCTCAGAGGCAAAAGGCCAACTTCCTCGCCTATGAAGTCTCTTCTCATTCACCTTTAATATTTTGTTGTTAATGGATCATGGATTAGCCATTTCAATTTACATTCTGCTGCTTTCTGCATTTAACATTCTTGCTGTAAGTGATGAATTATTGACCATTTAAATGTGACTACAAACAGTCTGAAAGAGAGGGTCTGCTTTATCATTTGCAATGCTGAACTCATACAGCACAGGTTAAGGTTTCCCTGTCTCTTTTTAGTTTCCCGTCGGTAGGCTGCCTTCCCAGCTTTCACCTACTGTCCCAGTACCCCAAGCTGGTGTACTGTCTGGTATTTAACAGCCTAAGAAGAGGCCCCAGGGTTAAATATTGTTAAGCATGTGAAATTTAACCTATATTATTGATATTGGGTTCAGACCAAAGTGTCTGCAAAGTGGCTTAAAAGGAAGAGTTCATTATAGAATAAAGCATTTTGGCAGTAGACCAAATCCACATGCCCTTAAAATTGCTCTTGATTCCCCCTTCTTATTTAAATGTACGTAATTACAGAATCGACCACTGTTCAGAAACCAAGATCTGTCCTTTGAAAAGAAGTTGGAAGAGATCTTGGAGCAAGATGGGGTACCATTACCTAGGACTGGATATACCGTCTCCCAAGCAGCTTTAGCAATGCAGTGGGGCTAAGAGATCACCATTTCTCTGGGGCTGGAATAGTCTTATAGTGACACAGAGTGTACCCATGAAGGCAACAGTGAGTGCAGAGGCTTCAGGTAACAGTTTTTTTAGACCATAGGGAGGTTCCAGATTTTCCCTGAAGAAAAGAAGGATTCATCCTTACTTTGCTCCCTGCAAATCTCTTGCAAGGCATCTGTCCCTGGCCACCTCAAAGCTTAGAAGTGAAGCTCCAAGGTGAAAATCAAGATACTTGTTTCTTTGTGTTGGATTTTTTTGGGAATGGGAAGGGAATCATGAGAACAGGCATTAGTTTCTAGGTTACAAGTTCTGGCGAACAGCAGAATTTCCTGATGACTGTCCAGTTCTTACTTATAGATGATAATGGTGGAGGAACTGGGCAACCTCACCTTGCTGTGAATAGGTAGTGTGTTTGCCATGTGATTGACAGTTTTTGTACCTTTGACATGGGTAGCATATCTGTAGCATGTTTCTTCATCTGGAGATGGACAAAGAAGACAGAAAACTTCTGAAGAGATCAAACTGAGAAAGGTCTAAACCATTTTCTATAAAGCCACTTTAACTTTTTTCCTTTCCAAGCTCTATTTCCATATTTGTTCTCTAGGCTCTGGTCCACCAGAGGCTGTCCATATCTGAAAAGCAGCCTCCAAAAGGAAACTAAGGAAACCCCAACTCAAATGGGAAAACTGAAACAATTCTATAAAATAGGTTGTAGAAATCCCAAGATAAAAGTGTTGGTGGCAGGCATGTATTGGTGGTGTAGGCAAGTTTTTACCCTCCAATCTATTCAACCATTTGAAAATAAAACAATTTTCGCAGAGTAGTTAGTCAGAAGAGTATGAAATGGCTAGGTATTTGCTGAATTCTAAACACTCAGCCTTGTCTGTTCTTATCTTGACACGTGTACATGAGAAACGCAAACTCTTGGTTAGAGGAGAAGATGGTGTCGAGACGGCCATACCCATCAGATGGTTGAGTATGACCTAACAGTTAGTGCCAAGCACGGAACTTCTGACTCCTCTTTCTACCTGTGATATTTATGATCTGGGTCTTCCAACAGGTTTGGAGAACTTTTCAGTTTTTTTTTTTACTAAAAGAGACTATGTAAGTGCTAAGCATTACTGCTCCAGTACGACGTTGCATATCTGTGTTTCTCCATGCATTAATACTCCTGCAGTGTCTTGCATATAAATTCAGAGGCATACAACATTACATAGTACAGTTAATAATAATCATGAAGATTTTTCAGGACTCTTTTGTCTCTATGTAAGCTTCTCTCACGCACATAAAAACCTGACATAGAAAGTTAGAAAAGTGCTGACAGAGTTTGAAACAACTCTATTCCATCTCTGTCAAGGTTTCTTTTAAGTTAAAGAAAAAATCTTCAGTGAAGGTTAATAATGTTTCTTGAAACCCACTGCAATCCAGTGTTCTATATCCAACAAAATATAGGGAAGTATTTGACAAAGTGCACTGTTATGTTCAGATTTCATTAATGTTTTAAACCATCATTTTGATGTAGTGGTACATCATCTGAAATCAATGGGCCCATTGTACTAGTTACTAAAGAAAATAAATTCTAAAATATTTGTAAATGAAAGAGACAAGGAAAAATCAACCAGAGACATTGCTCAAAGCATAAAGTGATGTGGGAGTGCTTATTGAAATAGATAAACGGCAGAAACTGCTCCTGTTGCTGAATGTTTATGTTTAGTCCCAACTTTAACAAGCAACAGTTAAAAATGAAGGTGAGAATTATCTACATGAATGCATTTTTTTCATTAAGAAGAATTGGATCTGTTGGAGGAGGGGCATCATTATTTTCAAGAGACATACTGGCAGAAATGACTCAGTTTTACAAATTTCCTTTTATTGCTTGTTGTTTTTTTAAAAAAAAAATCTAAGTTTTTCTGGTAATCAGGAACATATTTTAAGAATTTTTACAGTTGTAAGAAAGGAAAAATGACAGACCTTCAAATCGTTCTGGGCCTTTCAGACTATGAAGTATGATTTCTTAGCATATGGCCAGAGGAAAAGGCTCTGGATGTGCTCTGGAAAATAATTTCCCACAAGAAGTTGCCGACTCTGCAAAAGGACTTCCTGAACAGGAATTGAAAAGACGCTTCTGATTCCACTCAGGGTGTTCTCTTTAATGGAAATGTCTAACTTGCTGCAGTAAACCTTCAAGTCTCCATGAAAAATTCATGCAGGAGAGAAAGAAAGATGAAGAACTTGTGTAGTGCTGCAGGAAGAGGCTGGCGCTGAGCGTAGGTGACATGAGAGGTCCTGTGGCTCTGCCAGGCGGTACCCTGGAAATAGCAAGGAGTCCAACTCTTGAGTATTGCTGAGCTGGGAGAGAAGTATTGCAGATGAACACAACCAGACCTTGTAATTTAACTGCCTTCCCTCTTTTTCAGGCTTGCTTTCCGTCTTGAGGAACTCCAGCCATGAGAAGAACTCTTGACAGTTGATGTGAATAGTTTCTTTTCCTTTTGGAAGGAAGACATACAAAAGTAGTTCTTAGGTTCCAACCCCACACAGTGCTTGTGCCTGGGAAAGAAAACTGTCTTCCCTCTCTTCTGGACAAAATCTCAGTTTTGGATTCAGTTTAGTTCATTCAGTGTGAGCTGAATTCAGTTCATTCAGTGTGAATTCAATTTGGTGGAATTCATTCATGGTGAAAGTGAACGGAAGAGAGAACTTTTTTGCATAGAATATGACAGGCAGTAGTAGAATTTAGCTGTTCTTTTGCTTAAGAAGAGTGACTATAACTTTTTTTTATAGATGGAGTCTTGAAAGCAAAGTAATAATGTTGCAAGGCCCACTGGGTAATGGCATGCAAATGGCAATAGGGCAATAAAATTGCTGAAGTAGCAATTTGAGCAGTATGACGTTTCTGATAAGGAATTTGCCTATAAAATTAAACCTAAAGAAAATAAATATAATTGTCCAAGGAGAAGTGGAGTGAGATTTGAAAATAAGTTAAAAATAAGTGTACCCATCTTCATTTGTGGGCAGTTGTTGGGGCTGTGTAGGGCTTGCTTAGCAACAACACAGGTTGTATGGACATTGACATCCAGAAGCAGAAGGAGAAAGGTTTCTTTTTTGGTATTCTGGCATATGAGAAGTTAAGAATATCCCTGGGGTCCAGTGATTGACATCATCAAATACACTCGCTGTTCCGAAGCTCTTGTCTGTCTCAGGCCTGTTTGGCAGCAGAGCCAAAGGTCAGAGAGAAATTAATCTGCTGTAAATGAAACTAAATGGATTGCAGGGTGCTGTTTGTGACAAGAGTAAGTGGTAGAAGACTTCAGTATGCAAAAGGCTGCAATTTAGACCTTGCCGGTGAACTGGGTCATTCATCTTTCCCATGTAAAGTGAGGTGAACCTAATCTTTCCAACAAAACAAAGATAACAAGCAAGATGGGTGTTTTTAGCAATCTAACCCCAAGGTAGCTACTATCTAAATAACTAACTATTAATGCACCTCTCCTGCCCCCTATCAAAAGGAAGAAAAAGAANAGGAAGAAAAAGAATAATGCTCATATGAAAAAAAGAGAGTTAATTGTTGTCATTCTAGATCTCTCCGTTCTAACTGAACCCTTGGTAATCTGTTCTTTGTTCTCTAAAATTACTTGTTGCTTGAGTGGCAATTATATTTGAGGGGTGCTGTGGACCAGTGCTGGATGATGAAAAACCCAGGTGCTGCACTCTGATGGGTGATTTTGGATGGGGCAATCTGTTTCTGTCATACCATTTTGGTGTCCTGGTGGAGAGATCCCTCAAATCTTTGTCTATTGGCTGATGTAATAGCCTGCTTGATCCAATCCTCCTGGAGTCTCAAGCTCTTCTTATTCCCTGTCTCCCTCTTCAGTATTTTATTTAGTCCTCTGAAAACTGGTTAAGACACACATTGATACAAGAAGAACCTTCGTGTTCAGCCTATCTGAATGTGCTCCCAGGTATGCACATGTCTCTTAACATGAAGAAAGCACTGATTCTGGTTGAGATTTCTAGGTATTAGATGGTACAAATTAACTCCTCTTGCAATGAAGTGAAATAAATGGGTGTACTTGTAGGGGAGCTAGCTTTCTATTCAGAAACATATAATGATCCCAGCTTCTGTGGCAGCTGAGCCAAAATGTGTGTGTATATAAATGAATGTGTATCTCAGTGCTTAGATACTTGAGTGATGGATGCTCTGAGAGAAGATAAAGTAGCCAGAAAGGTATGAATAAGTGTCTCACCAGGGCCTATCAATAAGCAGTGACTGCTGCTGACATGCTGTGTCTCAGTGGGCAAACTGTAAGGGCTTTAAGTAAAAACAATTATTGAATGTATGATGTCTAAGTCTATTAATTGTATACTATTATTGACTGACGTTAGATTAAAAAGCATGTCCTTATTACTCTCTCCTGTCATTAACTTGCCAGAAAAGGTCAGTCAAGAAGCATATTATTACTAAATTGTAGACTCACACATTTGTAGCTGCAGCAGGAATAAAGCCACAGAGGACTAGAGCCAAACTTTGGGCAGGCCCGGAGCCTAGTTTTATTCTCACTCCTCACACCTTGTAACAAGGCCAACTGCTCCCCATCCAGATCCACTGTTGCTTTGTCTATATTCTGTGCTGGAAACAAGAGGATTTGTATTACTGCAGCTTTTCCTCAAATGCCTCAGGGTACCTCTTCACCGTGTAAGGAAGCTGGATCTAAGCCTGGACTCGAGTTCCAAACTGCTGGCCATCAATGCAAGGCATGTGGAAGCCCATGGCGTGCTTGATCTAAGGGACAGAAGGAAAAGAAAGGGAATAAAGGCTTTGTTCTCAAAGTGTATGTTTATCTGTGTCATGGAGGGACCAGTCTGCTGTGTCTGGCCTGACTCTTTCTGTTATTTAATGTTTCCTGCAGCCATGGTGGTTGATCCACACCAAACAGTGGAGAAGATGCTGCCAAATCCTTCCTGAAAGAGCCTGACATCTGCTGCTGTAAAGCAGATGGGATCTGTAAGCAACCTTCCTAAATCAACCCTCTATCAGTGGACATCAGGAGTCAAAGTCTCAAACCAGAACATGGAAGGGCAGAGAGTGGGCAGGAAAGGAATTGGCCATCAACTTTTTTGCCAATCTAAGCATCATAAGGGCAAATCCATAGTTTTAGTGACAGAGCATCCTCGTATCTTCTCTGATTTCAGTGGCAGTTATTCTGAAATACCTGAACTTAAGTGCATGAACTCCTTCCACAGGAACAGTATTGAGCTAAATAGAATGTCACTTTGCAACAGCTTAAGTATTTTGAATGTCTTTACTTGATGTTTCATGTCATCGACATAAAATTGTAAGACTGGGAGCCTATCTGACTCCATTTATTCCTTTTCTAGATATTTCTTGGAATGGTCCTTCATCTGCTCAAGACTGAACACTAAGATTTCGGAAAAAATCAAGCTCAGAGGTGAAAATGGAAATCATTCTTTGTCCACAATGTGGACTTACCGATGCATCAGTAGGTTACTGGTGCAGACAAAAANTGGAAAAAAAAAAAAAAAAAAAATAAACTCACACTAAAATGAGGATTTCTTTTGAGATTTTTTGGTCCCATTGCCTCCTTTCTTGGAGAGAAATATTCTTCACAGTCTTTTGGTATAGAGCAAGGCTCCTTACAAACTTCAAATTTGTGACTCGTCTTTCAGAAAAAATGTCATTGTTTGGGCCTTGCACCTTCTTCCTTCTCTTTCCCTATTCCCAAATAGCCTCCCTGAAATCATCTGCGTTAGTATGTTTTTATTCTTGGACTCTTGCATGCCTAAGGGAATTGAGTCACAAATGTCTTATGTTCGCAAAACTGGTGGAATAAAGCCCAAGCTTTAAAGATGCAGCTTGGCAGCTTTTAAAAGGGCATAAGTAAAGGCATAAAACGTTGGGTGAAGTTTCCAGAGTGATTTGAGAAAGTGATTCCTAAATGAGTTAGGAAAATTTAAAGAAGATTCTGACATTCATTTTTTGTCTCCTAAAGATACAGAATGATGTGTCATTACACATACATTTAGGCATCTTTAAGCCTGCTTCAGAATATATGTCATTCTGTTTGAGGAAGAATGGGGAGGGGGTGTGTGTATGTGTGTGATTCCAGAACAGGCTCATCTTTAAAGTAAAACCTGTGAATGTTGTGTGGCAGAAGTAAGAAGGAGCTAGGCAAAGACTTTGGCATTATAGTGGGAGGGAAGGAAGGAGCTGTTTGCTCTTCAGGAAAGAGTTTAAATGTTCAAGAGCTATATAGGTATTTGAAAGTATCAGTTCTATTCCACAGACCAAAAAAAATCCAATAGATTTGGTTGACCTGATCAATGAAAGATGGTCATGCATCCTGTGAACTGAGAGGACAGGTTTAACAAAGGAACCCATGTCTGTTTCTTTACATGTTAAACCAAAGCACAGGGAACAAGGTCTGCCAGATGATCATTCTGACTACTTTACATCCATCCTACTCTCTGTGCTTCTCTCCAACACATCTGTATCTCTTTAGGTCTCAAAGCTTCTCTTTCTGACAACTTTGAAAAAATGTTTAGTTTTTGAAGCTACTCTTAAGGATTTTTATCTCTTTTAAATATCCTGTGTCTAGTCTGCTGTGTTTCAGAAGAGTCACACCAAATCCTGAAGCAAAGAGTGAGAACACCAAGCTCTGCATAATGCACGTGCCCAGGAGAGCAGTAGGCAGGCTAGTTGCTATAACAGCTTGTAGCTGTAGAACATCTTCCATTTCAGAAAAGATCCCAAATCTCTTTATGGACTCAGTTGAGAGAAGGTAAAATGCACTACAGACAAGTTGGGAAAAGCTGAAAGAGTCAAATACTGGGTTTAACTTGGTATCTAGGATAAACAACCCTGACCTACTAAGTACACTGTGTGCATAGATGAGAAAGGTGGTCAGACTTTTTGTTCTTTTTTCTAAATATTTTTTCAACATGTGTGAAGTGGGGATAGCAATTTCTCCCTTTTCAGTGCCACTGGTGCAGAAGAGGAATCAAAATTGCAAAAGACTTTTGCAACACAGCTCCTATGTTTAATACACTGTACTCATCAGCTATTGTGTTTCTGTATAGAGGACAGTTATGTTAAGGTGAAGTCAGAGGTGAGAACTGACACCCTGGACCATTTCTGTGCAGCCTGTTTTTCTTCTGGAAATGACAGAAATGTGGAGGACTGTCCATTTGGAAAACATGGGTGGGAAACATTATTGGAGTGGTCAGACAAAAACCCACTCTGAATTGTTTGGCGAATCTAAGACACCCTTAAGATCTCTCAAGACACCAGAGGTACTTGCTCTATATTTTTAATCAGAAAATAATTTCCCTTGCAGTGTGAGACTGCTTTGCATATCAAGACTGATCTTTCCTGGGAACTTTATCAGTTGTCTTTAGGAAAGAACAATGGCTAATATCAACGCTGCTGTTGGGGTAATCCTGGGACAGCTTTAACTTTGCAGGAGTGTAGCATAAGGCTTCTTTATTGAAAAAGGAGGAGTGGTTACATTTTCAATCTTCTCCACCTGCCACCCTAATACTCAATAGGATTCAGACTGAGGAAATTTATATTGCATTATGATTCCAAAATATAGATTCTTTTTATTTCTAGTTGTTTCTAGGGATGGATTGGACAAAAAAATGTTAAATGCTTTACATATTCTATCCATTTTGGTAGCTGGTTGGATGAGCTGACTTTCCAGGCTCCGTTTCATAGTAGTTGGTGTGAATTGACAGTTCTGTGATTCACCTACAACTGCTAGGCAGTCAAGAGTGATGCTCTCAGTTTGTAAAGTTGAACAGAAAATATGGCTTGCATGACTAATATGCTTATCTAGATATGTTATGTCTTGCAACAAAAGTTACAATTGCATGAACTGATTTTTATTAAATATCAAAATGGCTTTCTGCTTATATATTTATTTATCAAAATAGTGGAGTACTTTGCCCAAGCTTCCAGTAGAAATAATTTTTCCCTTCTTCCTCCCACCTTTATTTCAATGACAAATTTCTCGTTTCCCACCATCTATAAAGCTTTCTAGGGGCTTTCACCCCCTCTCTTTTTTTTTCCCCTTGCATTTTCAGTGGTAGATGTTCCCTTTCAGTGTAAGTTTAAAACCTATACTTTTCAGAAAACATAAGCCAGTCCTGTTTTAGAATAGGGTGGTCTCTGTGATGCCTGGTAAATCACTGCACTGCAGCTCAGGATTTGGGTTGACAGGATGTGGCCTGGAACACAGGACTGGGGGGAAATCCTGTCTCATCAGGATCTATTCTCTGTGGTTGCAGACAACCACATCACATAATGCCTTTCATAAGTTTATCGAGCCTCATCTTTAAACTAATTAGGTCGTTTGCTCTCACTATCCTTGTTGGAAAGCAGTTCCAGAGCATCGCTCCTCTGATGGTTAGAAACCTTTTTCTAATTCCCAAAACAAATTTATTCATGGTCAATTTATACTTATTTGTCCTTGTGCAACATTGTCCTTTATTTTAAATGCTTCTTTTCTCCTTGATATTTACTGTGGGGATGTAGCTAGCAATCCTCTCTATGTGGAGCTTTTTTCATTTTGCTAGGCAGACAGGGCAGGCTCTTATTTCTTGCATAGAACAGGGATTTGGTAACGTCTCTCTGGCTCTAGGTTTTATAATCCAGCTCCTGGAATACAGGTATGGGGAATGCTATCCCCTCTTTCCAAAAGCCTTTTTAATGGCCATGGTGTTCTCTTCCCTGGTTTTAAACATTCTTCTTGCCACAGGCCTTTTTTTTAATAGCTAGAGGCAGCATTAGAGCAACACCCTAAGATTAAGCCACTGTCCTTTCCATATTGCACCTGAGAGATAGGATGTGATCAGATCTTAAGAGACCAGATTGGGACACCCGTGGATGTGCATTTCAAAGTGTCTCAACATGTCCTGTCACATAATGCTTACTAGATGACCACCGACTTGCTACATTTCCAAAGAGTCTCTGACCTTGCAAAGACCTACATGAATCTTGAATGCTAACCAAAACCAGAACAAGCAGTAGTTGCAAGTTGCTCTGTCTTGCCTTTTGATTCACAAAGTGATATACAGTGAAAAATCATGTGTAAGGGGAAAGACCAATGTCTTGTAGTTCTTCCTGGTGTGGGACATGAGCTGCAAGTAAAGCCTTTACAAGTGGAGTTCTTCTGGGGACACAAAGTTCCATGAGTTTGCAGGAATCATAGCCAAAGGGGCAGTGATATGGCTGCAGGGCATTCACTCAAAAACTGTGAAAGTCTTAGACATGGAAATGCAGAGTGGATGAAAGACTCAGTGGTTACCTAGCTGTACTCCATGGAGGCCAAAGACAAGAGGTAGCGTAACAGTCATTATCTGTAAAGATCAGCCTCCAGTCCAGCATATCAGCAGGTTGTCAATGAAGAGGGCTTTTCAGTTGGACAGATCTGACCACAAATTATCAAATGGCATGTTAACACACTGCTACTTTAAATCGTGTAAGCTGTAGATGCTAAGTGTTATCTGTTTAGCTGTTAAATTTAGTAAGGCAATTAAAACTGAAGAATGCATCTACAAAACATGTCCTCATCATCTTTAGGCATGAAATTCTTACAGCTTGCATCTTGGTAAAGCAACTCTGAAATATTTTTGTACATAGAGGAGAGGAAAAAAAACTCTACTGCACAAGTAGAGTCTGAGTGGTGTGAAGAAGGGCTGTATGCATGCCAGGAGATAGGAGGAAGACGTGGCCCTTTCAGAGATATCCAACATTTAGGGTATTTAATAATAGCTGGACAAGAAGTTTCTGCTTTTCATTCTTTTGCCCCTTTCCCAAGGTAAGAATTCCTTCTGCATTGGCTATAGCATGACATTCTGCGTATCCTGACAAACCTAATCTGCTGCAATTAAATCATATGGTATCATGTCACATGTTTCGGTTCAGATGGAGAATTACTTCAGTTATACTGGAGAAAGTGGCTGCATGCATTTATTGTGATGAGGCTGCTGATCTGCTAGGATCTGTACAAGTGTGGAACCAAGACAGTCCAGTGACAGAAGCTAGAGTAAAAAGACTGGAAAAATAATCATATAACTGACATCTTCTTTAAAGCATACCTATATTAATATAGTTTTACTATAGGGACAATTTAAATTCTGATGTTTCCTGACTTCTAATTTGCATTAAAAAAAAAACAAACAAAAAACTCCACAAAAACACCACAACGTAAAATCTTGTATTTTCACTCTCAAAAATGTAAGGAACATGCAGAGATTTAATAGTCCTTGGCCATGGCGTGGGTGGGAGGGACGTGGAGAGGGGTAAGGAAAGGAAGTATATGTAAGCTTTCTTTTTTTTCTGGGCACTGGAGAAATATTATTTAGCATTCCTACTGGCATTATCCTATTACCATGCAGAAGGTATTATTACGAGAAATTTGGTTTATCACCAGAGGTAGACTAGAGAACAAACTCTGTGATAAATTAGTTCCCTACTGAGCAATGCTGCTTTACTGGAACCAAAATATTTAAGAAATTCTTCAAGTCAAAGCTTCTGCCAGCTGATGTGCTTGGGTCTTGAAAGGTTCCCTGACTGTCTGTAAATGAGTTGGTAAGATACTGGGAGCCTTGTAGGACACTTCTAAAGCTATAACCTCTTGATTTGTCTTTTGGACTGCTCCATAAAATCAGATTATAGGTGGTCCTGGAAGTAGGCTCTTATGATGAATGTTTTTAAGACTGGAGCTTGCTAGGCAGGAGTCTTCTACTTTTCCTGGAAAACTTACTATAAATCATAAGAAAACCCTCCAAACAAACAAAGTAGTACCCTTAAATCTGTTTACAGGAAAACACACAAACTGAAATGTTAAAATGCAGTAAATGGCTGTGGAAAATAAGAGATTCAGTTTCATCAAGTGATTACTGTATATGCAGAGATCACATTGGGACCAGAAGTCCCCAAGTCACAAGGCTGGAAACTGAGAAGAATACCCAGAGGGGGCATGATGCACATCCTCTCCTCATACTTGTTTCGTGGCATCTGCTTCTGCCTCCATTGGAGACAGGATATTGTAGGAGATGGACTTTGTCTGATCTGGTACCGTCATGCTTATGTAATATTTTAGTCCACTACTTTTGAAGACAGCAGTAGTTGTTGTTTGGGATTTTTAAATTCATTAAGCTCTACTCTCCTACTTTCTGACATCAGCAGGGATTCTCCAGTGAGTTTAGCCTCCCAGAGATGATCAGCAGCTGACTTACTATTTTTAGCTTTCCTGATAGAAAAAAAAATAATAAAGTGCAACCACATCTCTAATGTGTTTCTGCTCTCAGTTATCCACCATCCACTGACACATTGACTAGCAACAGGGAAAGTTTTGGCAGGTCACTGCATTCATGAAGTAGCCTGGAAAGTTTCTTTTGTCAATCTTTGAATGTCTTGGTCAAAATGGCTTCCAATTGTCTCTTTTAAGGAGACTGTTTTACAGAGTGAGTACTTTCCCACCAGGAACTGTTTGCTGACACTGTGTTAACACAGACATGCCTTTCTGTTAATTTGTGGTTTAGAGTTTTCCTCCAATCTATATTAAATCAGTGCATAAAGAAATACCAATCAAGGTATCCTATTAAACTGAAAAAAAAAAAAGACAAAACCCCAGTAAAATTATAATAGATCATTTTATGATTGATTCTCATTTTCCCCCCAAAATTTGTCTTTGAAAAATGAAAACAGTACGCCACTCAGAAAACATTGTTGGGTGGATGGCTGCACAGCTCTCTCCAACCCCTTGATAACTACTGGCAATTGCCCAGCTGACCATGGATGAATTGTGTTTTAATGCAAATTTTTTCCCAGTCAGTTGACATTCTGATTTGTTTTCACCAAGAAAGGTTATTTAAACTTGTTTCTTAAACAAAAAAAAGGTTAGACGATGTGTTTAACTTTTGAGTAGAATGATTAAAGTTAGAAATAGGGAGAACAGGAAAAATGGAGGCCCTCTGAATGTATTTGCTCTTAGATCAGTATTAACTTTTGTTTACGGTTTCAAGTCACTTAAGTAATAAAAGTTCCATGAAGGACTGATTTTCTCTAATGGCTGGGAGAGACAGTTAGTAATGTCTACTTTTACCTTCTGTAGGGTCATAAACTTCCATCTTATAGCTTGCAATTGTCCTAAATGGCATAAGAATCTGTGGCTGTGATTCTGTTCCAGGGTTGCAAGAATTTCTCCTTATGCCCTATAGCAGAATAGGGATACAAAAACCTTACAAAACAATCAGATGTGAGAGTGACGGGAAAGGTGTTGGAAAGTTCCTGAGTTAAAAGTTTTCACCGGGAGTGCTCCCTGGTCCCCATGTTGATTTAACTCTTCTGCCTTTTCCCTTCCTGCCTTTTCTATGTCCCTGCCTCCAACAAGCACAGACATAGACACCCCTCAATCATGTTTAAGGGATTATTCCATATTGTCCCTGAGGTTGTATGATCTGGAAATCCTTAGGTTATATGGTCATGAATGTACACTTGCACATGTAAACTCTAATAAAAATTACATTAAATATATTCCTGACTAACAGATTGGTTGGATGCAAAAGCCACTCTGAAGCTGTAGGGGAGGGGCTAACACCAATATTCAGAACAGTTAGGAAACATTCCTAAAGCTCACGCTAAACATTCTGATGTTGAATTTTGTGTTGTTACTCCTAGTCATTGTTCTCAGATATCAACTTGAACAAACTTCCTCCATTCTTTGTGTTTACATCTTCAAGACTTGTAGCTGATTATCATCTATCCCCCTGAGTCATCATTTACCCAAATTATACATATTTGGTTCTCTTAATTTTCCCTCATAAGTGAGTCCTCCCAGTCCATTGTGAATTTCTATTACTCATCTCTGAAATCCATTTTTCCTTTTCCTTTTATTCCTTCCATGAGTTTCTGAACACTTTTAGGTGATTAGAGCTGAGAGGATCATTTCAGGTCTGGATTTTCTATTGATGCCAAAGGAAGAAGATATCTTTGATCTGGAAGAGACACACAGAGTACTGTATGTGATGTTGTCCACTATCATCTGAAGGTGTCTTTTGACATTACTGCCTTTCACCTTCACCTGTCCTGTTGAGCATTTGCCTCTGTGGCTATTCTTTACCTGCATTTTAAGAGCTGAATCATTCAAGGTGCTAGGCATGGCTAATCCTCCCCAGCAGGGTTCCAGGTGACTGACCATGCTATTAAGGGGCTCAGCACCCTCTAGGATGTGTTGCAACTTCCTCTTGATGTGTGAAATGTTCTTTGCTGTGCAGTTTAAAATTAAGATCAGAACTTCTGCTTTGCTAGGTAATACTTCATCTTGATACAGCTGACACAATGCACATCCCTCCTGCCAGCCCTCGGTGTTTGTGGTCTACACTGTTCTTCTAGTCTAATGTGAGTTCAGTTCCAAAAGCAAAAATTTCTGCTATGAGCTGCTTCAAATGCTTAACTGAAACAATTTACTACACACTCAACCTTCACTAATTTTAAGTTGATCAACAAAAAAAAGTGATCAAAATAACTGTCTGATAGTTGACTACTATACACTTTTCCTTGTGTTCTCTATTCATCAGGAAATTGTACCTCATTTACTTCACCCTGACAAGAGCCCTTCTTAAACCCAGTGCACTGAAGCTTTGTGAATTACACAGATCTTGTTTTAATTAATATCACTATTTTTTTTTTCACTTCAAGGATTACATCCCTATGTCTTTTGTAAAAATTTGAAGTTTTAGGCTCAAATTCACAGAGTTTGTTTTTGACTTGTTACCGAGGAATTTTGTCCCACAGTAGTGGATGGGAAAATGCACCTGGCTGTGAGGGACAGTGCTGTTTTCCTCGTTTACTATTTTGAGATAATCTTCTGGGGATGTAATGTATTTGTGGGTCTACACAGGAGTTTGTCCACATTTAAGAACAGGAGACTGATGGGTGTTCATAGCTCCAGGCAGAGTCCTGGAAGGTTTTTGGTTCAAGTTTGACCCTTGCTACAAACTCTTTTTATGGCTTTGGATGGGTGGTTAAATCTTTTTTTCAGTCTCTGCATGCCTTGTCTAGTTCCTAAATAATTTACGCATGAGCCAGGCACTTAAAACAAGCTTGTACCATGCAGTGATGGCTCAACATGGAGCTTTTTGCCAGAGAGTCGATGGAGACCCTTGTTCTTGGGACATACCTCTCTTCCTTTGTGTTGTAATTGATTGATAGGACACTTGAGAGAAATTTTCCATCTTTCTTCTGCCATGCTTCCAGAGCACCTCAATTCACCTTGCCCTCTCTCTCATGCACACATACAGAGTAAGTCTTGAGGTTCTCAGCCCTAAGCAGATAGAGGACTGTTGATTAAGAAGTCTACTTCATCTCTGGGAGATTGCAGAAGAACTTGATCCTGCTTCATGCTATTCCACTACCTATACTTCAAGAACAAGCCAAATGGAGAATGAAGGGTAAGGAGGAAGAAACAGGCGATAAGAGACAATACTTGTTTGCTCCCAACATCTCTTAGAGGATAGAAGCAGCTATTCAAAGTAAAAAAATATGGAAAACCGCATCTGGTTATGGGAGTTTGGATGTTAATTGTTCTGACAGATGAAATTTGTCTCCAGAAATTTCATGAAGCCAGCTGGTATTGTAGAGTTTTCTCTGGCTCATATTGTGACTCTTACAAGTTTCTGGAGACTTCCAGTCTCAGGGTGATCATGTTGCAGGAGCAGCTGCTACTTAAAGATTTTCATTTCTATATCAGCTGGAATCAGGAAGTATATTCTTTGGGGGGTTGGATTTGTTTTGTAACATGGAGATCCTAAGGTGTCTTCAGATGCACTTACCTGAATTCAAACTTATCAAGATCCTGTGAAACCTAGCAAAGAGGTTCTAGTGTTGTCCTGTTTATGGTTCTTGCATATGAAGTGAGGAGAAAAACTTGATCATAAGTAGTAGATAAGTACTAAGGTTGATTTTGAGAGGTGTCTGAAAGGTTCCAGTCTGAATCTGAATTTCCTCAATTGGACAAATTTAGGCTGGCAAACTTGCTAAGAGCAATAACTTTAGAGAGATAATTGCAATAGTCTGTTTCTGAATGCGCTAAGAGTTGTCTAATAATAGCTCTTTTCTGCAGTTGTTTCAGTGCCTTGTGCTTTCAACCTTGAGCTGGAAATGTCAGAAGTTTGTATTGACATATGTGCTCTGTCTGAGAGAAGAAAGAATATGAGTTTGTTTAGAGAGCACACGAGTCTGTATTTAGAACAAGCTACTTACATGTTTCTGAGATAAAAGCATAAATAACTAATCATTTGATGATTCTATCAACAAGATGTTTACTGCACGGCCCTAACATTTTTTAAGGGTGAAAATACCAACTTTTCTCATGTAAAAATACTAACACATTTCCCACACGTAGACTTGATGTTATTTTCCAAGAAATGTCTGTTCCTCAACCTTGTGAAAGATAATGAGCAGTAAAAAAAAGAAAATAAAAAAAAAAAACCCAAATCCACTCTATATAGAAGCAGAAAATCAAGGGTTGGACAAAGTCATATGTGGCAGAATAGTCTAATTAATTTAGAGAAGGTTTTGCTTTAGCTTTATTTTGCTAAGATTCAAGACATTCAAAGTGATTGTTGTTTAACAGTAGCATAATCTCTGGAGACTAGTTGAGCGTTCTTGAGGATGTCTCCCCAAAAGAAGTGCATAAAAAAATCAAAACGAAAATGAAGAAGAGGAAAAGTTTCCAAAACAGCTAAACGTTTTAGAAAATCCACTGAGTTATTCATATGCTGCTAACAATAGAAAGAACTCAAAAGGCAGGACCCAGAACAGCAGGTACAGAGTCTAATTAATGCATGTACTCTAAGGAGGTTTAACCCATAACTATCTGAATGCAAGAGGTACTGTTTCAACAGAAGGATTATTTCTAATTATATTCCTGACTTCGACTAGTGAATCACAAGGCCAAAAAAACCCCTAACTTCTATTTTTTTTTCTTTATCACCACACTGGAAACAAGAAATCTTGAGGGTTTCAAGCTATTTTTTTTCCCTGAGGCTGTAATGTAAAATGGGTAACACAAATAGGCTGGAATCTCTTTGAAGTAATAGGTAGGTTGAAGTGAGTGAACCTAGAGGTAGGTGGTCAGGATTATAACTTAAACTTGATGTCTTGATGTCTCCTTAGGGAGTAGAAGCTGGAACCTACTTATTCTCATCCTCACTTGAGTGATGTGTAGAGTTTGTGCATCACTTTCTTATCAGTGACAGAGTTCTAAAATGTTGGGAACACTGTTGCTTGGTCTGGAAAAGCAACTGATTATTATTTTCACCTTAATGTCAGTCTTTTTATATTTTAAAATCAAAAGCATGCCTTAACTGTTTGAGGGATAGGGCCTGAAGGCATATACCTCTCCTTACAACATGGAGTCCACAGGTACTAGGCTACAAATGAGAAACTGAAGTGAGGCTGTCTGTTTAAAACTAAGTTTGCTACTGTAATTCAAAGCATTTAATATTTGTAGGCCTTTCTGGGCACACCAGCACTCTCTGTGGTAGACAACTACCTTAACCAGTAATCTACATTCTGTTTTCTTTGATGTGGAGTCTATTCATTGACCATTAGTTGTGTGTATGGGAATTAGGCATCTGTTCTTGGAAGTAAAATGTTCTACGTTGTTGGTTATACTTGCAGAAAGTTGAGAAGTGAATCTTTAGTTAACCTGGACTCAGATGATCAAAATTATCCCAGAAATTGCAGGATCACATTTAAGGCTGAAAAACTGGCAGTTGTGGAGAACAGGGCCTGGTATATGGTATGTCAAATCAATGGTTCATTCTGCACCTCCTTTTGAGTGTACCAGTAAGAAAAACATGGTTCAAAGCAACTTGCAAGGAACTCTCAAGACCCCAAGAGAAACCCATCTATGTGTGAATCAGAGCCAGAAACTGTTCCCTCACCCTGAGGAAGAAAGTTTGACAGATCAAAGCTTTCCAGTTTTGCAGTGGTATGGAGGCAAGGAAACTGTGGTGCTACTTAAAAAATAGAAATGAAGCCTTGGGGGTCTGCCAGTGACAATGTGCTCTCATGTGTCAAAGCCCTGCACTCAACACCTGTTTGCCTGATTCAGATGAGAGCCAGGACTACTGACTGTCCTGGAATAAGTTACTCTTGCTGTAGAATCTGATCAAAAATTACATCATAGGGCTGAGAAACACTTCTTGGTGAACTATTTCGTTGAAAATTTTTATGAGAAATTTTGACTTTTAAAAACTGCTGCTTTCATTAAAAACATAGTTGTTATCAAAAATCAGCATGAGAGCATTGTCTGTTTTGTTGGAGTGCTTACATATATCAACAGTTACTCAAGTCTCTCTGCTGCCTGCCTGGAGACTGCTGAATATAATTAAACACTGTTCAGTCTGAGGAAGAACTCAGATTTGGACTGTGCATATCAATGTCTCATTTTGAACTATCATAAATGCATTCTCAAGTGAGCTAATGTTTTGTACATATGGTTAACTTCTGCATTTGCAGATTTGACCCCTGGTTTGTTTTTTTTTTATATCGGTTCATGGGTGTACATGAGTGGGCCTTATGTCTGCTTTAACACATAGAACCCTATCAAGTTATCTATAGCAGTAATATTACAGCATCATAATAGTTAATGGAAAATAGCATGAGAGGAAAAAGAAAATTAGCATTGCACACAGCAGGGCATTTCGGATGTTAATCTGCCTTGCAATATAATTGACAGGGAAGCTGATATCTGGGAAGATTTTTATTCCTATCTTTTTCTCTAAACAGTTAGTTTTCAATTGTTGTGCAGCAGGGGAGATGGAGAAAAAGAAAGTTCTAGCCAAGTGAATCTTCTTTACCAGCAAAGATGTTAACTTTTGTCAGAAGGTAGTTAATCACTGAGAGAGAAACAGATGAAGAAATTGGATAAAACATTTCCAGTTCCAAAAGTCTTTATTGATTGTGTCTCCCTCAAGAAAATTCAGCTCAATCTCTGAAACCCTCAAGTGATTAAACCTTGGGCTGTCCACTGTAGACAGAGCAAATGAGAATTGTTTCAAAACCAGACATGTAGAGCTAGGATAGTTAAAGCAAAAAAAGAATTCTTTTTCACTTTGAAATCCTATCTGGGAGATGTAACCTGAGATGTTGATTTTAAGGCAAGAATTTTCTTAAGTACCACAACCTTTCTCTGTGTAACAGATCTCTGAATTTTGAAGCAATGAACTATTTTATTTTCAGAGAAGGAGCTCTCTTGAACACAAATCTAGAGTCTGGAAAATGGGGGACAGATGTCTGGTTCATCACAGATAACTTGTATATCTTGGTCTAATTTTTCCAAAGGTAATTAGGGAACAGAGAGACTGAAGCATCACTAAATGAGACACTCAGACCTGTTAGCAGTTGAGAGTTCTTCTTTTTCTAAGAGATGTGATGTTTTTGCTCTCAAACCATCTCCTCTAGAAGACTGTAGCTATTCTTAAGTTGGAGTATGACCATTAGCATGTGATACAAGGCATGCAATTTTCAGTATACAGCATGAAGGTCCTGGATAATTATGCTTGAATTGCAGTTTGCTTTCTGAAAGTCCATAGTGTGCTGCTGAAGTAAAGCCCTTGGTTTCTCTACTTTGGGGGCTTAGGATGTGGGGTGTATTAAAGACAGTAGGAAAAGGTCCTACAGTAGTAGACACTATGAGCTGATATCTGTTCTTTCTTGCATTAAACAAGAGTTTCTTGTTCATTAATTTATGTGCTGTACAGAAGTCTGGCATAAAACAACACAGGAAGGCAAATTTAGGAAATCCTCACTGTTAAAGTCAATTAATATTTTCGTAAGTAAAAACAAAAAGGTATTTGACTCAAAGAAGAAAAACCAACAAAAACATGACAGCCTTGTGAAAGTTTTGTCTTTTCCTGGGCAGTGATTATGATTTTAGTTACACTTAAAAGTGTTGGAAGGGTTGTAGTTTCAGAACTTATCACTTGTCAGCCAAGCTGTGATAATTGTTTGAGTGCATACTTTATAGTCACAAAAGTTTGTGAATCAAAAACTGGCTTAGATCACTTGAGCCAGCCTTCTCAAAACCTAGGATTATCCTACTGTTCTGGATTATCTTGGCTGAGGTCAGCATCTGAGCTGATTCTTCCAAGAGAGGCAATGGACTATGGTTTAAATCATGATCCTAACTTCACATTGGTGTAATTGCATAGCTGTGCTGAGTTTCATACAAGCTCTCCCCTTGACTGCATTGACATCCCTGAGCTGAGAATCTGCTTTAGCTCTCAGCTTTCATGCAATTTTAAAGCACCTATCAAACTTACTAATTTTCCCACATAAAGCTAAAGAATAAATATAGACCTAAAAAGTTTAAGAGCTCATTCACCAGAATCTGTTGAATTATATATTCATTAGTTTTAAACATGACCTTTTCATGCCTTTTTCGGCATGAAAACATCTGGAAATTGTCATGGTTATAGACTTACTCTTAGACCATACCTCTAGATCTAGGTGTGTGGAATATCTTAAGTCATGCTTTGTGTGAGGTTATGTTGTTCTAATAAAATCATAAAGTGTCACTGAAACACATCATGCAAAGAAAAGGTCATAAGTCTTCAACTTAAAAAATGGGCAAAGAGGAGAAACTGTTAGGATACCTGTGGCTGTCTGATAGAATAAAATAAGAAAGCATAAAAAAACCTTTAATTACAGTCATTCATTTAATCTTTAGTATGCACCACCTTCATCCCCCACCATACATAGTAAGAAATAATTAAGGTACAGATAATGCATATATTTGAGGTAGTTGAGAGGTTAGAGGTGGCAGGTGGAATCTAATCTTGGGAAAATGCAACCTTGAAGCTAAAAGCCTGCACCTTAAAAGGTGGTGCATGGCTCTTTCACCAAGTGTATAGGATAGACATTTCCAGAGGTTTATTCCTCTCCTGTACGCAAAGTCAAAATGAATGTCTTGTCAATTATAGTAAGATTACTAATTTTAAATAGCTGAATATGAATCAGGTGACCAGGGCTTTTTAACTGGTTTAAGGCAGATGAGATTCAAGTGTTTCACTGAAGTGATAAGCACAGAAATGTCAAGTGGAAAGACTCTGGTTTTACTTGCACCAGGACAAATGGAGTGCCAGTGGGATTGAAGTAATTCATACAAACATAGACAGGACTTGAAAGACTACTTAGTTCCAACCTCCCTGCCACAGGCAGAGACACCTTCCATTAGACCAAGTCACCAAGTCTCGTCCAACTTGGTCTTGCACATTTCCAGGGATGAGGCATCCACAATTTCTTTGGGCAACCTGTTCCCATGCCTCAAAACCTGTGCAGTAGAAAATTTCTTCCAAACATCTGATATAAATTTACCCTTTTAAGTTTGAAGCCATTCCCCCTTGTTCTGACATTATATGGCCCTGTAAAAAGTCCCTCTCCAACTCTCTCGTAGCTCTTTAGGTAAGATGTCCTCAGAGCTTTCTTTTCTCCAAGCTGAACAAACTCAAGTGTCTCAGCCTGTATTCCCAGGAGAGGTGCTCCAGCCCCTCTAATAACCTTTATGGTTTCCTGTGGACTCTCTCCAGCAGCTCCATGACCTTCTTCTCATCAGGGCTGCTCTCAATCCATTCTCTGCCCAGTCTCTGTCTGTGTTGTGTTTGTCCCAACCCTGGTAAAGTTCTTTACACTTGGTCTTGTTGAACTTCACAAGATTTACATGGGATTTGCCTCCTCTCAAGACTGTCAAGGTCCCTCTGAGTGTCATGCCTTCTTCCCAGAGTGTCAACCACTCTACAAATCAAGTTTCTTGTTGGTAAACTTGCTGAGGGTGCCCTCAATCCCACTGTCCATAGCACCAGCAAAGATGTTAAACAGTGCCAGTCCAAACACCAAACCAAACCCTGAGGAATACCACTCGTCACTGCTCTCCACTTGGACGTCAAGCTTCTGACAGCAACCCTTTGAGTGTGACCATCCAGCTAATTCCTCTGGTCCATCCCTCAAATCCATGTCTTCCCATTTTAGAGACATGGATGTTGTAAAGAACAGTGTCAAATTCTTTGCACAAATCCAGGTAGATGTTGTCAGTTGGTCTTCCCTTTCCCACCAGTACTGTAACCCCATCACAGAAGGCCACCACATTTGTAAGGCACAATTTGCCATTTGTCAAGTCATGTTGACTGTCACCAATCATATCCTTTTTTCCATGTGCCTTAGCACGTTTTAGAGGAGGCTCTACTCCATGATCTTGCCAAACATGGCCTGTAGTTCTCTGAGTCTTCCTCCTTTCCTTTTTAAAAATAGGTTCCTTAGATGGTCTCAGACCTGATCTTCTGCTACAATGGGTTTTTCTCCATTCTCCCAGTCGCTGCCTTCCCCTCTGCAACTGAGGTTGTTCCAGAATTATTCTGTTCAGTTCACAAGTTTTGAGCAAGTTTCCCTGACTGTTTTGCCTCCTAGGCTTGTGCAAAATCTTCTGGAGACTTACTGTGGAGTTGAAGTTGCTGTACCCATGACTATTATCCATCTGTACTCCATACAATTATTATTTGCACTATTGAATTCTCTGGAGATAAAATTAAAATAGAGCTTTTGTAATTTTTTTTTCCATCTCAAGCTTTTGTTTTTGTTTCCCTCTTCTCTTTAACAATCTTGTTTCCCAGGAGACCACTTGATATGTTCTCATGTTTCCAAGAGAGTGCAGTTCAATAGGTTGAGAGTTAATTGGCATCTGGGAGTTTCCAGATGTTTATATGCTTGCCCAAAAAGCTGTCCACTGGTAGTAAATGAACAGCTGGAAAGACACAATCCAAACAAAACATCTTTTAACTGATTGACATGTGTCTGGAAAACATGGCATGTTTGAGACAAATGGAATGAAATTAGGAACAGCTAAGAGCAAGTCCTTCATTTATCAATAATTAGTCAATTAGATTTTTTGTTCAAATTCAGAAATTATTCACAAGCACTGTACTGACTCAGTCATTACCACTCATAGAAGTATATGACAGAAATAGTGCAGAGGTTTTTCACTAGCTTTCCTTAAGAGATGCTTTGAGTAATGTTCATTATACTGCTGAATATGGGCAATTCAAAGGGCTGGATGGTGAAAATTATTTATAATGGAATATGAAGCCTTTTACCCAAAAATCATGTTCACATTCAGCTCAAACAGATGATGGCAAGTGAGCTGTTAAGTTGAGCTTCTTAAGAGCTTACTATCAAATACTTTTTTTTTTTCCTCAGTGAAATAAGTGGTTCTGTACACAATCACAAGTTTCAGAAGGGAAAATTGATTGTTCTGAAATTGTTTTCCATTGAGGAAATCAAAATGAAAAAAAACCCCAACCAAACAAATAAAAAAAACCCAAACAAACCAAACCACTTTTTCCACCGATTTCTTTTCTCTGTAAACCCCAGTATATTTGCTTCATATGACATTATTTCAGGACTCAGTTGTTTAGGGTGTTGTATGTTGTAGTGTTCACCTGAGTGTCCAGTGCTTTGTTCTTTAAGCAACAGTCTCCAGGAAGGAAGAGCCCCTTGGATAGGCCATAAGGATGCACATTGATAGAGGTTACCTAGGGAAAGTAACACATCAATGAGGTTCTACAGTTGTCATTCCATTAAACACGATACAAAGGACAGATCAATTATTTTGATGTTTTAGGGGTGAATGGGGGGAGTGGGCAGGGCAGGGTGGTTCAAGAAATAGTATTGTGTTTCATCCTAATGCACAAGGACTGAAATATAGAAATATTTGCAGGACCAAATAATAGATAGGTACTGTTTTATTAGAGACCATGTGTTTTTGAAAAATATGATTTTAGCTGATGGCTAATGCTGTATATATACCTTACAGAACAATCTTGTGGTAAGTAAAGGGAAGACAAAAAATTCCATTTCAACATCTTTTTGTCCATAACCCCATGTTTGGGAAATCAGTGATGTTTGGATGCATTCTACTAAGTACTGTTTCTGGGAGTTTAGCACTTCTACCACTTTCACCAACATGTTTGGAGAGGACTTAATGGAGTTTTCTCTCTGATGAGAACTTGCCTCCACACACATGCAGTGTGGATCTTGGAAGGGAAATTTGCTCCTTCAGAGCACAGTCGTCTTCTGTCTACTCAGTCTGAATTATAGTTATGATACTGTAGAAGTTGCAGGACATTGTTACCTGAACTGTCATCATGGCCATCACAATGAGGAGAAAAATATAGCTATCATTATGGAATAGTGCATAGTTTATCTCTATAGCAGTGTGCTATAATGTGCTTAATTAGACTGTATCAGCTGCTCCATGTCTGCTACTAAAGGGAGACTTTCTTATTGTGTCTAGTAAACAGAGAGCTCTCAGCCTGTGATTTATCACTGAAATTAAATTTAAGCATAGTTTCCCATTTTATTATTGAGTTGTGGGTGATTTTTAAGGATCCTTTTCAATCCATTTGCTAGATGCAAACTCCCTGCCACTCTTTCTTCCCCTTCTTTGGTAGATACAGACTAACCGAAAACTCAACCACTTAAAGGAGAAGAAATCAACATAATTCCAAGTCGAGTGTGCAAACTTTTGCTGCTGCTCAGTCTCCTTCCTTGATTGTCACCTTCTGCTTATGACTCTCAATTACTGAGACATAATAAATACGATTGGCTTGAATAAGCTGAAAGTAACATGACCTCCTGAAAGTAATACACTGTAAGAAATAGTGAAAAAAAAGTTCCCTTTTTTTTCCATGCCAAATTGTATCTTTATTGTCAGAGGAGTAGGGTGAATTCCACAAGACAACCTTTGAGAAAAAATATGTACATTTATATGAAAAAAAATCTCCCTAGTCTCTTGTATGTACTAATCTATTAAAAGCATTGTAAGGAAGAAAAGAACAAGTGTGTATTTCTTCAGTAATATTATCTAAGGAACCAGCTTGGGAAAAACAGTGGTCAAAATGTCACAGTGGTAATCGAAGCTGAAAAAAGATTTGTAGTCTACTGTTTAGTCGCCTGTTACGTACTTTAAATATGCATGGGGAGAAGGTGAGTGGGTCAAAATAAGATTATGGAACATATGTGTTTCTTTGGTACTCATGCTGTTCTTGAAAGGTACCCACAGTTTGAGGGACATGCTGCCTGAACCTTGAAAGATATGATACCTCCATTTCAAGGAGCTGGATAGGTGGCAGACATTCTGAAGTAATTTCAGAGAAAATGTCCTCTGCATAACAAGGACTTTTTTTGCTGCAGAGACTGGCAGGTTTTTAGTATACTTCAGTAAGAAGAAATAATTTGATCACATCAAGCACACAACTGGAGTAAGACATTGCAACATCAACCAGTTTTACGAGAAGGCAGACATGGATGTGGGGAGAGAAGGCAGAGCAGGGCCCTACCTTGACAGGGCCTTGGCCTTTGTAGTTGATAAGACAACTTTTTGGAACATAATCCACTGGAGTATCTCTGAAGTGCTACTGATCTGTGGATCAGCGATGTTTTTGGACTGACTGGGCTTTGATGTGATTGTGTGGGAGCCAGTGAGCCCTTGCAGCAGTGAGTGCAGTGTGGAAGCCTTACGGTGAGATGCAAATAGGGCAACTACTTGTGAGTGCAAGCCAAGCTAAACAGCAGAAGTACTCCTTTGCAGTAGGAAGTCCCAAGTGCTTGTATACCCTCTACTGAAAGTACTTGATATAAAAGAAGGGCATGAGACTTTCAACATGATATGGCAATAAAGGGCTTATTCCCAGTGCTGCTGCTGGAGCAGGAGTAGGATCTCATGCCCCACCTTGCCGTCACATGGAATCTTTGAGATCCCTAAAGCTGTGCATCCTTCTGTATCTGACACTTGAATATGTATTCAAAGAAAAATAAGCAGTCCTAGGTACACTGTTGCTCACTTTCCATCAGGCCTTAGAGGAAGTGATGATAGCTTCATTTTGTGACTCTCGATTACTCCCTTGCTAAGGAGAGATTTTTATGATTGATTTACTGGGAATGGGATGATGACAGGAAAATGGTTTGTTCTACATCTCAATTTTAAATGGATCTTCTCTGAAGTAGTGCTGTTATTGAGGTTATGCTTTTTTGTTTACAGGCTGTGCCTTCCTAACATACTGCGAAAGGGAGTCTGCTCTAAAGGCCCAGAGTGCACTGCATGAACAGAAGACACTGCCGGGGGTGAGTCCAGACTGATAACACTTTTTTTTTTTAACCTAAGATGGGTTACGTACGGAGTTCTCATCTCAGATTCGAAAACATAATGTCTCTGTTTGTTTTGGATGATTCACTATTTGCATTGGGCTAATGAAATCAAGATATCACCAACTCACCCAAACTGTTTCCACACACAAAAAAAAAAAAAGGATTTTTCTCTTATTGGCAGTCAGGAAAACAGTAATTAAGTGGTTACAGACTGGATTCTACCAGCCTTACTCAGCTGAGGAAAGACTTTAGGATTCTGACCACTACAATGAAATGTCAGAAGTGTTCACCAGGTATTTCTTCTTACTATTTTTCTTCTCTGAAGCAAGGTGTGGCTGCAAGAAATCAAGAAACAGATCACATTATTGAGTTATCACAGAATGAAAACATATTCCTGATGACAAAGTGGTTTGACTCAGTTACTTTAGTATTCAAGCAGCTGTAGCAGATTGGAAAGGCGGTGAGACAAGGAGAAAAGAGAGAGAGGAAAGACGAACACAGGATAATGAGGAAAATTATTCACATGAGCAAGATCTAAGGTTCAGACAACACAAGCAAAACTAAAAATAGAATCAGCATTATGTGGGGAAGACCTGCCCTGCTAGGACGAGTTTCTTGTTTAGCCATTACCCAGAGGAGGGGGGAAGAGCGAGAGAGACTATTTAGATTCCACCAGCGTATGTGGATTGGGAACATCCAGGTACTCTTGTAGCTAGAATAGGGCTGATTTCCCAATGACACAGAAGTCAGTGATCAAGTAATTAAGAGGGGGATCCTGAGGGTTCCAGGTTGCATCTAAAATGACGGGAAATCTAGCCAAAAGTCTGCCTTTATTAGTTGGTGTTGAATGACTGAGTCCAACGTAGCCGCAACCTTTCCATCATACCTAAGACACATCCCTTGTTCTGTTTGCTGAAGAAAATGTTGACTCTGCTCTGCTTGTTTCCATCATCCTGGATCTGTTTACCTATCTCTGACCCACCTTGCCAGCATGAAGATACCCACGCACTTGTTCGTCTACATCTATCTTTGCTTAAAAGGCCATACCTTATGTAAATATATACGTACTTCATTCCCTAAAAATATTTCTGTCAGTGACAACTCCCTGTGAATAATTTTTTTTTCTAGAAACTCGTTAGCAGCAAATTGAAAGTAACTTCAGTCTTGTCGGGATTTAGGTTTTTCTTCCCCCTACGCCCCTATGATGTTTCCTTTTTACTTCTGTCTTTTTCTGAAGGATAGATTGGGATGTTTGAAAAGTGAAAATATATTGAGTAAGGATGCTTCAGGTAACATTTCAACTGATTTTTTTTTTAAATTTGTTTGAAATCAAATATGTATTTATCAAAACTAGAGATAGGCATGTGTCATTTAAAGAAATGAACTAAAGTTCCAGATGTTTCCACTAAGACTGTTTGTTCTTCTCATTAGGAGCCAGACCACTCACTTGCACATGGAACCCTTATCTTTTCTGTGAGGTTAAAATCTCATCTTGAAATTTTACGATGTGAATATCTTCAAGAAGACAGTGAGATTGAAGGTGCAGAGTTTGGGGCGAGGGATGTCAAGTGATGTTTAGGATTTTTTTTTTTTTTTTCTTTTTAGTCCTCTATAGGTCCACAGTTCTGAGTCCGTGTTTTAGGGACTTCAAATCACAAAAGTCTTAAAGTCAAAACTGTTATCTTGAACAGTGGCAAAATTCAACCAGCTTTTGATTTACCATCAAAACTTCCTGCAGAGTTCACAGTGACTGATTCTAGACTACAGGGAAACAATTTCTTCTTTTGTTTGTGTAATTTCTATTACATATACACCATACTGACTTTAGAGGCCTTTTTTTTGTTTTCTTTTACACTTTCAGGAGACACCTCAGGATTTGATTCAATCATGAACAGTGAATCTTCTGTCTAAAATAGCAATCAGGTTTTTGAGAGTTCTGAACACTGAATTCTCCCATTCCTTTTGTTTCCAGTTGTATTTGTCTCAGGATAAAGGTTTACTTTCCACCAGCAAACCCTCTGCATGCAGCTTTCTGCCAAGTTTCTGAACTCATCTTCTGAATGATGTCACTGTAGTTTATTTAAGGAAACCAGTCTTGTCTCTTGATAAACCATCATGCCTGGATACTGTTTTATAGTTCCTATGTGAGTAGTAGGGAATTATTTATTACTTACCTCTCTGTTCTTGATAACATGCACCAACAATATCAACCATAGTTCATCACCAGAAAATAAAAAGCACTTTTAATGTCAGGGGTCTAAGTCCTCATTCACATGAGTTCACAAATGACACATATATGACATCTTCTCTTGAGACTCCACTGCCTGTGACACAAACAGCACTGAGGAGGTATCAAAAATAATTAGCAAGCCTGGAAAAGGAAAAAATAAATAGTACTAGAGTAAGCCATTCTGTCCCCATCCCCCAGATAACAGTACATTTTCCTGCTCTTGCAATATTGCTGTTTGTGTTCTTTGTATTATAAAACACAGAAATGAGTCATTTAAAATATTATTCACATGAATGTTAATGTATGGAAATGGTGAGGCATGAGGAGTTTTTGTCCAGATTCAGATGCCTTGCCTCTTAGCTATGTGTCACTTTGTTTTTAGTGGAGTGGCTATATGCACATATTTTACAGTAATTACTTTCTGGATGTGCTTTGTAAGATGACAGAAATATGTTTCACATATTTCTATGTTATATGTGGGGCATAAACTTATCTTGTGGAATAATCAAAAGACTTCCAAGCAGGTATGCGTTGATTAATAAAGTCTTTATGGCACTTTGTTTTTGGGTGGGAAGGAATCATGATAGATATTTTGAAGCAACTAGAATGGAATATAAAACATAAAATTATCAGTTGGATCATTTTCATCTGAAAGACTGAATAGGCTGTTTTGGACAGCTTGAAATTGTTTTGCCTAAAACAGAAGGTTAATGTAGCAGAGTATGTATGTGTGTGTGAAGAGTACTTTGTGAGTGTTGTATGATCCAAATTCTAGCGTTTACTTGTGATTGTTTATTTTACATATAATAGACTAGCTGGATGATGAAGTATATTAGTTCTTTAATAATTTATAGAAATGCTTTGATGTTGCAGTAATTACATTAAAGGTCACATATCAAAGGTAATTTGGTTGAGCAGCTGTGATGGTTTCTCAGAAGCAATCAATATTGCTGTCCATGGTGCTGATTTCACCAAGGGGACTGCCAGATTAAAGGAGGCTTATTACCAGACAGACAGACAGACACGGGGGAAATCAAGAACAGATTGGAGAGATGCACTATTCTCTTTCCTCACCTATAATTAACACTGTTCACCATAATCTGTGCTAATCCTTTATAGAGGGAAACCACCTTGGGTTGTGATTTTTTTTCCTAGCATTATAAAAAGTGAATCAGGCAAGGAAGAGTAATTTGGAGGAGCAGGAGAGAGAAAGTAGAAAAAGTAAAAGTTGATTCACCCTGGGGATTTCTGATGCTGATATACCCCTCGATGATAAAATGTGATATCAAAAACACAGCCTTATGGTCTCGGTGAAAGCATGGGGAGGGGGAAAGTTATCTAGACAATGACAGTGCAACACATGGGAGAATTATCTGTCTGCATATTTGGTCTAATATTATCTATTTGCCCCACAAAGCTCCACAGGAAATGAAATCAGGGAAATAAAATTATGTTTTAAGTGTAGTCATTTTGGTTACAAATTATAGTGAAGTGAACTTTTTCTCCCCTTACTTTTTTTTCTTTCTGAAGTGAATGGCAGAGGATAATGCTGAGAAATGTAATTACACTATCAAGATCTACTTTTATTTATAGCGCAAATAAACTGAGCTCATGTATGATAAGCATAGCAGCACTTTTTTTCCCTCTAGTTCTTTGTGGCTCTCTCAGGCAATGAGAGTGAACAGTCCATGTATACTTGGTTGGAGGCATTGTCTCTTTGCATAACGTTAAAACATTCTTGTAAGACTTGCAAAGAATAAATATGAAATTAAGTAGCTAAGAAACTGTTAAGCTCAGCAATCTATGGGGCTTATTCTGTCTGGGAAATAGACTGGGTTTTCTTACTCTATTTGTTCCTCCTGAAAGCAAGAGTGGTACTTCTGGTATGCTAAATTTCTCAGTGCATAACATAATTAACTTTCTTCCTAACTGTTCTGATATCCTTTGTCTCTTCTGCCACCTAGAAAAAACGCGTTCTGTTTTATTCATTGTATGCAAAAATATGCATCTCTAACATTAGAAGACAGGTAAGCTCATAAAACTCATGTTAAACTGATTTAAAAAAAAACAACAACAAAAAAAATCCCAAACAAACAAAAAAAGCCCTATCTAATTGAAATAAAGTTGTTCTTAGTTTAAAAAAAAAAAAGTTTTTTTATGTTACTGGCCTTATCTCGCTCAAATTCTTATATATATGAAAGGAAAGACCTAAACACAGAGTGAGGGAGGGAAAATGCCTTGCAAAGACTAGCTTCTCTTAAAAGCTTGTAATGAGGCTTAAATGAGACATAAGTGTCACGTGGACTTCGGAAGTTCTGCACATATAACATTGATTTCAGTGTTCAAGCAGACCTTGAAATTTTACAGTGTTATTGCTCTTTTTTTTTTTAATGTTTCAAAGCTTTTTTCCTAAAGCTTGTTAGAAAACCGTTAAACCACGTATCACCCTGCATGCTGTGTTATGCCAAAAATGGTATTATATTCCCACAACTTCCCATTTCAAAAGTTTTCTCTACTGATGTAAATTGCAATTTGGTCAGCAGTGGTAGGCTGGATGGGTTCCATTGATTAAAGTAGCCTGCTGAACACACAGCCTGCTCACCATGCCCTTTAGATTTTGAAAGAAAACACATTTAATTGTTCCCTTGGGAGAAACATGTCTGTTTTCTGAAGTTAAAAATGAAGATGAAAAGGAATAAAAACATATTTGAGGGAAGAGACTAGTAAAAAGAAAAAAGAAAGAAAGAAAAACAAAACAAGAGCAACAAAACAAAACAAAATTAAGAAAAACAAAACAAAATTAAAAAAACACAAAAAACCAAACAAACAAACAAAACCCAAACCAAACAAAAAAACCCACACCCACACACACAAACAAAAAAAAAAAAAAAAAAAAAAAAAAAAAAACCACCTAAAAAACCCCCATAAAAAACTAGTCCTGTAGAAATTCTCCAGAAATGGTCTCTAAAATCATTGCGTGTCAATGTCATGGTTAAAAATATTTTTTTTTCACTCCTCATTTCCTAATTCTGATTGACCAGCAAGTAAAGGGTCTTTTGGATCTTACTTTGGGTTAAGGAGGGAGCAAAGAGGGAGAGGAAGCTATATGCACTTTCCATTTGCTATAAACCCCTGTAGTTTGACAGTGCTGTTCTCTTCACCAGATGAGATGAAACACCTGGGTCCTATCTGCTTGGTAAACATTAAAGTTCCATTTCACTAGTTAAAGATTGGCTTCTGTATCCCTATCAGGCAGCCTCTAGAATACAAAGTAAACTCTCTCACTGCTATCCAGTCCAAAGAGCTTTGGAGAAAAAGAATACAGTTCCAGCATCCTGACAGAACCAGTGTGTTGGATGCATGCTGTTATCTTAGCAGAGACTGGCGTATTCATCACCTTTGTGGTGGCTGACAAAGCTTAGCTTGATACACAAAATGGGAATGGGGCTTCTCAGCTCTGAGATTTGGGGGCATTTGAAAAATGATGAGCAAAAAATTAAGTTATAAAGGTATCATTGTCTTGTCTTTTTAATTTGACACCTTTTGGATCTCTAAGGATCATTTCCGAGTTATTCAACAAAAGCTTTTGCTGGACCTTCATTTTCTTTATGTGTTATTCAATGACAACTTTCCTCTCTGACGTGTCTGCCATAGGAGGATCAATCTAATTTTATGTACAACTGTAAAGATGAATGATAAGTAGAAAGGATTCAGGCAAGTACAAGCTGAATAAATTATAAAGGGCAAATGATGACAGGACTGGGGGTCCCAAGAGACAGTGATATGATAACAGAAACTAAAGACGAATTTATGATGGATGTAGTTAGCATGTACTGAGGCTGTTAATTCTTCAGGGTAGTTTTACAACTTCTTGTGATTGGAGCAATCAAAGTATTTCATTTTAAAGAGATGCTGTATATTTTCACTTGTCTGTTCTGCATATTTGTATGTATATCCTCATTTACATGCATAGCAGTAAACTCCCATAGGCTAGTCAAGATTACCTCCCATCAAAGGACTCCTATTCTCCAAACTATACTATCACTGTTTATGCATAAATAAATAGATAATGTGTAACAATTTGAGGGCAAAGCTGGATCTCAGGGAAAAAAAAAGTTTGCATTTTCATAGAACACAGCAATCAAATTTTTTTACACCCTGTAAATAGCTGAACACCTTCAGCTACCTTCAAAGCCAAGCCTAGGGATTGAGTTAGCTCACAGATCCCTAATGAAAAATCCTATATAACAAGTTTCAGGTAGGTCAAATTTTGGGCTTAAGCTGCTTTAAGAGCAGCTGATGCAGCATCATAAAATTAGAAGCAAATATGATCTCAGAGCAGTTCTTGATTGCATTTCATTCATACTCTTATTTCTAACTCTTGTTCCTTATTATTAAGGATATTTGCATGAAAATGATCTTTTATCCTTCCTCTGAAGAGTTGTCTCTTGTCTGTGAGTAATGCTTACTCTGGCTTACATTTATGAATGCCGTGGCTTGATTCTGACTTCATTTACACAAGTTTAAATCAGCAGTGATCTGATTGAGGTCAAGGGTTTTATATGGCATAGGAAAGAGCAGACTCAGCTATATTTATCACTGCTGAAATGATGTCATTGTGAAAAGTACCATAGCTCTAAATGAGGAAACACATTTTTACCAAGAATCTTTGCATGCGAATATATGATCTCACAGAACTGAGCATCCCTGACACCTGCTGGGCCATTCAATAGCTCCCATGGGCTTTTTACTAGAGAGAGGTCCCTGTTCCAAACTGTTGGAATTAAAGGTGGTTGGTGTCTTGGCGTTTCAACAGCGTTAGCCATTAGATACTAATGAACCCTAAGCACTTCTATTCCAACTTGCATCACCCTACTGATTCAGCAGTGATGGGATATACCCTGGAATAACTTGCAAGCAGCAAGTCTCCACTCATCATCCCATGTTCCCACTCACAGAGAGACAGAGGAAGAGGACAGGCACCCTTTAACATTTCATTCTTTCAGTCACACAGATGATAGAGTGTGACATTAGCTAGTCGAGGAGTCATTGTTCGTAGGCTAACCTTTCCATAAACACCCACTTCCCACGTTTGCACTACACAGCAATGGAGAAGCATGTACTGGTTGTGATCTGTAGTGCAAGGCCTATGTAAGTTTTAAGTAAAGCACCTAGTCAAAAATCCTGTAGAACAATGGGATTTGCGTTTCTACCTACATAGATGGCGATATGCCCATCTCTACAATAGGTTTACCAGGGACAGCTATACTGCTCACAGCCTACACTAGTGTAAGCTGTCTGCTCTATGTTTTTCATGCAGTGTATACACGCTTTAAAATCATTCAGATACTCTGTGACAAGAAAGGAATTTTTTTTAAGAACAAAGGTTGAAGACCATACACAAGAGTGATGTATGTATGTATATCTGCCACCAAGATCATTATCTTTGAACCTTACAGACCCATGTCTTAGTCTAATTTAATTTAAATAGCACATATAATAGCAATGAAAACATGAGAACATGGGCTTGAATTCTGTGGAGCAACTACATTCCATGACTGCAATTCTTGGAGGGTGTTTATACAGTAAGGACTTGAATCTTGCCTGAAACATTATTTCTGTTAGTGCTACTTATGCTATGTAGGTTAAGAACATCTATGAATGTTGAAAACATTTCGGTTGCAGAGTAGACAGGCTGCAAGCCTTACTAGGTGAAATCCAGCCACTGGCTGAAGACCTTTTAAAAAAATATTTAAAAGGCTGTGTTTCTTGTATTAAATAATCTAAAAGCATGACTCATGAATTAAACTTGAAACTGTTCTTTAAGTGAAGAACACCTTTTAAAAAACTATCTCAGCTGGAATGCTTTTGGGAGTGGCAAAAACTGTCCTGTGTCTCCTCTTAGAGATAACTTCTGATAGGACTTGACATGATGTAACCCATTTAGCTTCTGTGTTTCCCTTCTGCTGCACTCTTACTTTGGCAGGGAGAAAGTGGTGGGGATCGGCTGACCATGAGATTGCACTATCAGTTCAGGTGAGCAGGTATCTGAAGTGACTTCGCTCTGTTGAGAAGCTGCAGTGAGAGACTTGCAGTGGCACCACATATATGAGTTGCTGCACTTGGCAGGTTCCCAGCAATGTCAAATCTCTCTGATTAGTTTCTGTAAGTACAAGGACAAAATTAAGCCTAACCTATTTTTCAAAGAAGAAATGTGCATTTTCCATTTTTCTCTTTAATGGGAACTTCTTATATCTTGTTTCCCACACTTCTTATCCCCTCCCCTTCCCACCATGTCATCCCTTTTAAAAAAAAATCTTGTTAAAATACAATTTCTTGTAAAAACGTGCCTTCTAATTTCTTTGATTTCTGTAACCTGTTTCAACCTTGATACACATTCATTTTCAGTACCAAATGAATCCTATGGTGCTAGAAGGTAGTTGTTCTCTTTCTTTCCCCTTAGGTGTGGTAAACTACAGTCCTCAAAGCCTCTGCTACTTTCTAGTGCATATTTTCTTTGACATGTTGTGAAAAATGACTCTTTGATCAGTGGCAGATTTTGGCAGAGCAAGTCTTGTCCAGCTATAACTAATCCATTCCAAGCTCAGGTTGCTCCTTCAAGCAGAAGGAGAAAATTTATTTTTCTCTCATTCTTAGAATAGCTCAGTAATTTCTATGCTAGTGCAGTGACTTTGCATGGTAAATATCTAACTGCTAAGACATGCTGGCGTGAGTTTATAGCTTTGATCAATGGAAGAGCATTTTGTTTTCAGGATGGTAAAACTAGAATCAGTTTTTCTTGGTCTTTTTATTTATGGTTAGCTTACTGTCAAGGTCTTCCTTGGTAAATATCTGTGATGTTGCTTCTGTCCTTTGAATTACTTTGTAGTGTCCTTTCTCAGTAAAGTCACACTAGTGTCTCATGTCTGGTCGAGCATCATTTTCTCCTTTTCTCCTCCATCTCATCTTATCCTGCACATCTGTCCTTGCCATTTCTTATCTCCTTCATAGATTTGCTGGAAACATTACCCTATGTTCCCATAATGCCTACTTGGTAAAATGAGTTTACAGCTCCAGAGAAGGAACACCTTGCTTCCCATGTATTTTTTCCAGACAAAAGGACAGACTTAACTTGCTGATCCTTTTCATGTTTTGTGGTGCCACACACATATAGATTGTAGAATTGGCTTGTTCTAAATCTGATGTCTCTGGAAATTATGAGGCTCAGTCTATATCACCTTTTCAATGTATATTTGTGTTGCCTAAGAGAAACAAGGCAACCAGGAGAGGGTTTTACATGCTATGTTCTCTTGTCTGTTCTTCCTTAGAGCAACTGAGGAGTGACTAGGGATTGATTTCTGTGTTCCTGCTTATCCTGCAGAGGGGAAGAGAGGTGGTTTGTATACAAGGGAGCAAACCTTTCAGGCTAGCTGTTTTGTTGGTAGCAGCCTTCTGCCCCCAGCTTGTTATTTCTTCTGCTACTGCACCTTCGCATTGCTTGACACGACACATGTGAAAACCTGGGAGGGGAGAAGCTAAGACACTCCTGGGGAAGCTGGGCATGTGTCACTAACATTCAACAAGCATAGTGCTTCTGAGAAGATCCTGAAAAAATGCTTGTATTTGTGGGCTTTGTATGTTTTTTCTGGAAACTATAGTACAAGCTTTACAAATGTGGATATACTACAAAGAGTAAAATATAGATGTGACTCCCTTCAAAGACAATGTCTCCTGTCCCAGTGGAAGTCCCAAATTTATCTATATTGCTATGTGTTTCTCTCTTATTTTTATTCTATTAAGCCTTAAACCTTTGCCATCAGCACTCTGAACCCACAATGGCACAATGGCAATGCCTCTAAAGTAAGCCTGTCCAAACCAATTTTGTTTTCCTTTTTGAGTGAAGTGCAACAATTAAGCAGATAGCACAAATGGGTCCAGATAAATCGAGTGTTTACAATTATTCCAGTTTGGATAATCTAATGTGATATTCATTGTGCAGCTAAGAGATATGCTTCCCAGTGAGGAGGGGCTTTTATTCGGCTCTCTTGGCTGGGTGTAAAGTTGAAGTAACTCCATGGGCTCTTGCAGAGTTTAAGCTTCTTTACATCAGTGCAGCTCAAATGAGAATCTCATCCTCTTTCTTTAGATGCTCTGTAAAGCTGCCTCCATTCAGCTGCACTTGCACTTTAGAGGTGCAGCCAGGGGAGCTGGAAGGTCGTTTCTTTTTTTTTTTTTTTTTTTTTTTCCTTGGCCAGGGTTGAGTTGTTGAACTCGCTCACTTTGGGGAACCCAGCTTCCTTTGAGCACCTCTTCACTCTCCAGCACGGACACTGACCAAGAACTTCAGTTACTCTCCAGATATGGCATTGCTGCTGACTTTCTGGATAGCATTGGAATCAGATGCCCTCATTATTAGTGCCTCTCTTTCTTGGTAATAGCACCTTATGGCTGCATCCTGCCTTTCCACCAATTTCAGCTGAAAACTCATAGCAATCCCAGTTGAAAGGCAGGGGATTTATACCAGCAGATCTACTCTAAGAGGCAGATTGCTGCTACTTGCTGCTTCATTTCTTCTCAGGATACATTGCTTCTGCTTCCCTCCTCCTGGTCCCCGCCTCTGCTCAAGCAACACACTGTGTTGCTGGGCAATTTTCACCAACTTAATCACATTTGGGCCCAGTGTTTTTCCTACAGACCCTGGAGTATGCAGTGCTTAGGCCTTGGTTATTAGTTTACACAATAAATGAAGCCCATTAGAGGAGGATAATCAGGGCTTGGAGAAGGCCACCTCACTTGTTATCTGAGGAGGTTATGTTAAGCCTCTGTAGTTATTAATCATACTTTCCCATGCAGATAGCTGAAGATTAAGAGTCACATTTATCCTCTTTGCTCCTCATTCTTTCACACTGATGTGTAAATGCTCCTTATAATCGTTGTTATTATGGTTATTCATAGACCATCCAGGCAGCCAGTCAGCTCCTGAGATGTCGCTTTAAGTCTTGCACCTATCCGCGATGGCCTGATGATACAGATCAGAGCCACTGGAGGTCTCTCTGTTTATGACTTGAAAAACATCCTTGAGAGTCCTAGAAAGTCTCTGCTAGCTATTATTGAATTGCAGTGTCTTGTCCAGAGGCCAAGAGAATTTTGAACAGAAGCCGACACTATTATAAGAGCCAAGTTTAACAGCAATCCTCTTGATTTCACTTGCTTTGCTTTTTAATACCAACTCTAACCTTGAACTTTGACTAAGATGATATGCTACCTTGTGGCTTTTTGAAATCTAGCCTAATGCCCTTTTAATCAATGCAAATGACCCTTTTCCCATTTTTAAAGCACTTAACTTGGAGAAAAACAGAACTGTACCAGGTGGACTCACCATTGTTTAAAAAATGGAAGCATTTATTCCATCAGAGAAAATTAGTTTTCCTTTTTTTTTCCCCATAGAAATATTTTCAGGATTTTGTCAGTCTTTGTTATCACACTCTGTGCGCACATGCGCAAATACACAAAAAACACATCCTGGAAAATCTTAATCAAAACCCAGGTACTTGGGGAAAAGAATTGAAGTCTTTTCTCCAAAGACTCTAGCTGTGGAGAATTTGCTTCAATAAAATTACAGTTAAAGCAACAGTCAGCAACTAACTCTATTCAGCATATAAAGATTGCACAACCCTCCAGTTGCGGATCACATCAATGTACAACTACTTTCATCTTCTTGCACACCCATTACTTTTCTTTGTGTCTACTATAAGCTTTACAGAAGCTGTGGTCCACTTTTTTTTTTTGTTCCACTTCAGGAAAACTGTTTTTCCTGTAAGTGGCTTTAGCTTCTGAAGCAGTAGCCATGTCAGTGATAAAAAGAAATCCTAAACCTGAATGTACTCTGAACCTGGAGCATGAGTTACTATATATCTGAGTTTCTCCATCATAGAATTACTTCCCAGCCTGCCAGGAAAGTCACATTTCCAGAATGAACACTTCATGTCATTTCTGCTTTGACTGAAGCAAATAGAACTCCAAACCCTCATTTCTCCTTAAGAAGTCTAAGTGTATCTGTTTCCCTCACACTTGGAATGATAACGCTTATATGCAATGCTTATCTTCCACAAATGCTGTGCTTAAATACTGATTCTGCATATCTAGAGGAAATCAGTACTACTGTCTTAACTTGGAGATGTACTGATCTCTGTCATTCATATCTGGCTTGTTTGATTTTTTTTTTTTTTTTTTTGGTATTTTTTGGTATTTTTGTCCTAGCCTATACAGTGTGCTTTGTGACGCATAAGACTTTTGCCAGGGCTTTATGGCTTTGGTTTTAGTTTTTGGGTTGGTTTTTTTTTCATTATTTATTTTTAATGAAAGTATTTTCTCTAGAAAATGTCAATTTGAGACCTTTCCATTTGAGGGATCGTGGTGGGTTTGGTCATGCATTTATGTGAGACTGAGTTTTGGATCTGATAGAAAATTCTTTCTCAATTGAAAAGGCCAGAAAAGCAGAAATCAACCCAAACAGGCAGGCATGACATTTGCTTGACATACGGAGCTTCCCTGATATAAATTCCTGTCTTACCTAATTCAAACTAAAAAGTGAACAGACACTGGCTTTTCCCTGCCCTCCACAGTTAAATTTCCTACTCACCCGATTGTTGGCTATTTGAAGATATTTGCACACATGCTTCCTTTATTTTTTCTTTCCCTCCCTCCATTTTACAGAAATGCTAAGTAATTTACTGGAAATACTAAGGACTTTTTTGAGTGGATGAAGATTTTGGTATGGGTCATTGGGGAACAATACCAGACCTGGTTGATTTTAAGATAAATATATAGGTTCTTGACATGTGGTAACGAGAGGGGACCAGGCATACAGACTGGGAGTTAACTGTACCTGACCTCAGGTTTCATAAGATGTTGGCAGCTCCTCAGTTGTCTCTCTAAAAACTGGTCTCCTTTGTCTTTCATTAGGTGGGAAAGTGAGGCTGTGAGAAAGTGCACAGAGAAAATACCTATGATAAAATGTAGTTTTGAGGATTTTAGAATACTTGCCTATGGGACAGAAGTCAATGAACCCACTTTTGCCTGTATCTCCTACCTGCAAAATGGAACTAATTAACCTTCCCCAGGTGTTATCTTTTTGATTAGTAGACATTTAGAGTTCTCCAATATAGGATTTTTCCTCTCATATGCATCTGTGTTTGTGTACAGTGCTTAGCAGTGACAACTCCTGCTTTTGACTACAGTGTCCTAGACATTCCTGTGATGCTAACAAAGGATGATAACTGTTGGGAGGGAAAAGCTTTCTTCCAATGTAAGGTGATGGCTCAGGATGATTCTTGCCTTTCAGAAAAGGGCTGCCTCTCTTCTCTTGCTCATGATTGACCTGAAAATAAATAAGGGAAGAGTGACATCCTTACTATTGCTTTTTTTTCTTCCTTTTTTTTTTTTAAGAATTTCTCTTAGACTCATGCTGTACTTGTCCATACTGTATTTGACATCTGTAATAAAATTTGGGTCAGATATACTTTTCGATAAAAAGAGGCATCTTACAAACTGCCCCGTGCTTACATTAGGGTCATGTCAAGAATAATAGAGACTATTGTCACTGCAGCGAACCTCTGCATTGTATTAAGTATTCCTCACTTCTCTCCTCTCTGCTTCTCTCCACAACATAATACAAGATGCCCATCATGTTCTACCACATCTCTCCAAAGGGCACAGAAAGGGAAGTTGGATAGCAGGCAGCAAAGCTCCCTGAAGTTACTCTAGCATCAATAAGCACAAAGAAAAAGTGAAGCATTTGCCTTGTCTTGCCTGATCATATGTCTCCTCTTGCCTTATGTGGGTGAGAATTTCAGGATGAAAGAGGGCTTTTGTCAAGGGGAATTTCAGGTTTTTCTTGTTATTCTTCATGGGTTTTTGTTGGGTTTTTTTTTTGTTTGTTTGGTTGGTTGGTTGGTTTTTTTTGTGAATGAATAGTGTCCTTGGGAGAGATGAGGGAATCACGTGTTGGTATATGAAAGAGATGGTCCTAGGCAACTTTCATTCAGTGTTGTCTGATCAAGCTCTCCCGTGCTGCTGAAAGGTCCACAAATTTCAGACACCTCTATGTAGGAAGGGTCCTATCTCTTTTGTCTTAGCACTGAGATTCCCTGCTACATCTGTACACTGCCCACTCATACAAGAAAAACTCGTGTGATATCACAGACCTGCACCCACCTCTGACCTGTTCACATCTAGGGATGGCTCTTGGCCTCAATTGCCTGATACATCTTGACCTAATAGCATTGAATCAGCACCCAGAGCAATGTGATGGCTCAGAAGTTCCTTTGTATACCACCTTTTTGTTTATCATCTGCTTGTAGCCCTCAGGAACATTTTCTACACTGAGGCTCAGTCAAACCTTTTCCAATTCTGATGAGACAATGGGGAATAAAGAGGAGGGACCACTGATTTTGTTTCACTCAGATCTCACAAGACCCTGAAGACAGGAGCTGCTCTGATATGGTTTTGCTGGACCTTTTCTGTATTTTCTGGGGTAGATGGTGAAATCTAGTTCCTCCTGCTCTCCTCTGTAGAAAGCCCATTTTCACTTGACCAGTGCATCAAGAATTCAGTGTCATCTTCTTGGCACTGAAAACCTGCACTTTCCTTCACTTTCTGTCTCTCCTCTTCCTTCTTTTTCCAAAGCCTAGTGACATCCTTTGCTATATTTGAGGTGCTAGCATAGATCAAAGTCCTCCCAGAATCAAACAACGTGCTGCATACAATCCTTACGGTTACAAACAAGGTCTTTCACTGACAGAAACACGTTTCTGTGCTGCATTTTAAGCAGCCTATCAGACTTGATTCAAGGGTAGCTTTTGATTTCACAAGGAAAATCTCTTCTGCCCTTCCCCCCCAGTTCTTCAGAAGGAGGATGAGGGGAAAAACACTCAGTATGTCTGGAGGAAAAGGGAGAAGGACTTTCTTGAAATCTGGAGAGAGATTTAATATTCCCATGCTATCTACTTTATTTGTTGTATCAAGTAGAAGACAAGGAACTTTAATGCAGGATGAATGTATCTAACACAAAAAGCAAGAACAAGAGGCCTGAAACACTTGCCCAAGTGTCTCTTACATCATGCTGATGGTATTTTTTAGTATCTCGTGGTCTTCACTTCCCAAAAAATTCTTTCTGTTCAAATACCCCTTAAATACAACATCTGATGTTTGAAGTGATAGGTGGGTCCAGGGTATGTTTTGAAAGCTGGATAAATGATTCTCAATACAGGATACTAGTTACTATGGGCAACAATTTCCTGTGAGTCTTTTCTTTGTACAGCTTCAAGCAAACCTTCAAAGGAGATGAAGTTAAAATATAAGTATTAATATACAGTTTTCTGACTAGCTTGTATCTTTTGTTATTCTATCTCTTGGGGCTTCTGAAAAGCTTTCTGAAAATTTAAGTGACGTAGAGGCTGAAAATTGAATGCAAATACTAATTTTGCAAATCCCATTTGCAGAGGTTCTCTTTAGTTTCCAGTACTCTGAAAACACTCTTTGCTGCACAACTTGGAGTTTTGTTGTATTGGGGGTTTTTTTGTTTGTTTGTTTTGTGGTTTTTTTGTTTTGTTTTCTTTTGTTTTCTTTTGTTTTTTCCCAGAACATTTGATAAAAATACCTTTTATATTATTTTCAAAAGACAATTCTGTTTGGACCTTGGAAGACAATCCAACAATATATTATCTTTGCCAATTCCTATGCAGTCAGAAAAATGCAAATGTTTCATCACATTAATGAAAGAAAAATCTATATTTTTGCTAGGGAAAATAATTGCTGATTAATATTTCTGAAAAAATATTTTTTGTAATTCACATTCTATTATTAAAAAATCAATCAATAGAGAGCACTTTTTAATAATTAAGTTCAGGAATGTTACTGTTTACTCATAGTGTTTCTGGGTTTGGAACTGTTCTGGTTCATCTTGAATCATAGCAAAGGAAAGGAGCACTTACTTATGAGTGGTATACAGATGAAACATATTGCTTTCAAGAAGAAAATTAGAAATCCTCCCTTGATGCTCACTTCATCAGGGTCTGTTTATTTGCCAGAAGAGTCTTAGTTTCATTCCTACCTGATATTTCTTCTCTAATTTCGAGCATCCACTCTTCTTAGGTTACAAGTAGCTGGCTCAAAGGTCCTCAGAAGATATGAAAAAATGTAGATGATATACTCTGAAAAACTGTCAGGAAGCAAAAACACGAACTCATTTCAGTCTGTGATTACCCATTATGGGATCACACACTTGCTGGCTTGCCTCAATGGCCTCTCTTCTGGAGTGCATGCAGGGTAAACGACTGCTAATTTCCTTTCTGCATAAAATGTATTTCCCATCTTATCTGAAGAGAGGAGGTGCTAGTTTCCCTCTGAAGAGTTTCTTTTTTTATTGGTTTGGATGAGCCAATCAGGAGAGAAAGTTCTCTAATCACCACATGTTCAAGTGAGATGCAGTGTGCCTTTCTTTCCCACAGTTAATTACTTCAAATTCTTTCCTCATGAAGTAAAGTATGCTAAGTTTCTTTAGAAAGAAAAGTCTCCACTGATCATTACAGATAGCTGGTGTGGTAAGTCAGAAGTGTAGCAGAACAGATTAGAAAAAAAGGGTCAAATAATTACAAATTCACACACTGGAGTGAAAGTTCAAGCCTCCACAAAGCATGAAATGGTTACACAGAACAAATAGAAGTGTGTATATATGCATTTTAATATGAGAAAATGTGCATAATATGTGGGAGGCATGGAAGGATTTGTTGTGGATTCCAACAAGTTCACTGAAAATCTAATGAGTTTTCAAATCCTTTCTATAGGTGATCATCCACCTCTGAATCATAATCTCATCTCCTTGCTTATCTTCAAAGAAATAAATTCAAAATGAAGCCTAGGAAAAAAAGTTTTATGGGAAATATGATATGGTTAAATGGAGTTAAAATTTGACTTTTTTGAAAGGAATGCATTCATAGTTTTTCAGATTCTCTATGAAAAGGAGCATTATAGAAATCTTCTTCAAAACTACACTAAAGCAATTTTATGTAATGAAAACAGCTTCATTTAAAGGAAAATACTGATATAATTCTGATTAAGATTTAAATTTATGAAAAATAAGTAAAAGAATGATTTCAAAGTGATTTGAAAGAAAAGGAAGACCTCACTAAACTGGAATAAATCATGAAGTGCTTAAACAACTTTCAGTGAGGAATGGGAGGGCGCTAACAGAAAGAGATTCATAAAATCCTATTGCATTAAGCTCTCTAGATTATGACCTGTACTGGGTGGACCTGCTCAGCACAATCCTCAAAGGGCTGGCACAGGAAGCATTGACAACTTTTCTCCACACGCTTATTAATCACCACAGGCAAATCTTTTCACTGGCCAGATCTAAAGCTGCTCTGCACAACTGAAGTTGCTGAGACATCTTTCTCACTAGTTGCCAATTTCCTTGATAAAGCTTAGGATGCTGGGCTGGGTGAACTATTTCATAATGCTTAGCTTTGGTTCCTGAGCATTCAGAGAGTGCTTCAGGTGATCCAGGGCTGTGACTTCTGTGCATGGTCTGGTCGTGACACCAGCCTTTGCTGAGTGTTCAGTGATGTGAGGGACCACTTCTCCCTGGAGTAGGCAGGGAGCCACATGAGCATGCTAGAGCCTGTGAGATCTACTACAGAGCAATGATACACCCAGTAGCATACGGCCTGTGTGTACACGAAGCAGATCTGCTCGCTGCTAACTCACCAATGCCTCTGCAAACGGCACTCGGGTGCCTGGGAGAGGTCGTTTCTCCGTGTAGTGAAGTCCTCCTGTTGTTCCTTTGATGTCATCTTGGGAGTCCACAGGTTTAAGCAATTGTGTGGAAAAAAACTAGAGGCCTTCTGAAGTTGGAGTTAAAGCACAGTTTGCTTTTCCAAAGGGAAAACAATGAGGAGGCTCTTCAGGCCTCTTAGTCTGTGGCTGGTTTGGATCTCTCTCTCTCTCTGTGGAGAGAGTCAATTACAAATGACTCACTTCTGTGCAGAGAACCCAACTTAGTACTGGGGGGGAGGGATGAAGTTGATTGCATTTTCTGGCAGTAGGTGGGTAGATTTTTCTTATATATGTGTTCAGTATCTGTTTTGCTCTGCTCCCATTGGAACCAGTGAAAAATCTTCATCTGGATTCCCTGAAAGAAGATTTACGTCAATGACGCAATAAACTCTTCTTTTCATGTGAGCTATCCATAATGTCCATTCTCAGCATGTGTGGGAGGAGGTGGAACAGGGCTTAGAGAGCGAACAGTAGAGCTCTTTTATTTCCAAGGACGTTGTTTTTCTTATACTGGGAAGCTGGTGGGAGTTGTGCAGTGAGTAGATGAATACAATTCTCAGAGGCTGACTTGGTAGTGGCAGACTTGCAAGTTAAACTGGAAAATATAGTCATGTGATTTGACTTTTAGATTAAGCTGAAGTAGGAGCAATCTTCTGGCATTGAGGTGTTTTTGTGTGCACTCATTGATCTCAGCCTCTTCATCCAGATATTACCCTTACCTATCTCAAAACCTTTCTCCCCGGGCTTTAGTACTTTAGGTTAGCTGTAGGCAACCTTATAGACATCCAAGACCATCCTACAGTTTACTGGGTGTATTCAACATTAGCTTTTCCCCATGGTTCACTGACCCTTTTATAATGTAGAGACCTGATGGGTGATCCTACAGGGGCCTCTATGGAGCTGAAGTGGACAGGGTAAAGGAGACTATTACCCATTGGTTTTACAACCTCACCTGAATGTTCCCAAACTGTCTTTGTGCACAAACAGCTGAGTCGGGAAGTTTTTTGAATTGCTGATTTGCACAAACCTGAATAATCTGAGCCTGAAAGCAAGATTACTGCCTCCCTGTAGTGTAGACAGATGCCCAGGTGACTGTGGCACTGCTGCCCTAGGCTGCATAGGGTTTCATAGTTCAGATGCTCATCTGCAGCTAGGCTGGCTAGAAGCTGCTCACCTTAGAAACCACAGATATCTGGATAGGCTTTTACTATAGTTTACATCTCCAGAGCAGGTATTAACAGTTTGAACCCCAGTTCTCACACCTAATAACTCACCTTGAGAGATCACAGTATTTCTTTTGTCAATGCCTGTCTGTATTTCCCAGGTGGCCTTCTGAGGGGAGGGGAAAGCAGGGAGCAAGGTGGACATAGTATTTATTTCAAGCACCTGTACAAAGGCTATCTGGAAATGAAAGATTCAAGCCAGACTTTCAAGAGAGCACTGGAAATAAAGCACTGGGACTTCAGCATTTCTTCTCTTGCTTGGCAATATAAAACTGACCATTCCTGTTCTGCAGTAAGTAGAAACAGTAAACCTATCCACTAATTTGGCTCCCAGTGATCCTGGGAGGAAATACACCCCCAATTCATTGGACTTCAGGTTTCAAGTTTGTTCCTAGGTTAACTATTAAAAATATAGACTATTGGGCAAATCACTTTGCCTTTCTGAGTCTTGGGCTTTCAGCCATAAATGGAAGATAAAGCTCTTGAACTCTTTGGTAAAGTGGCATGGGTAAAGATCAGGTATTAATTAACTGATCCACTGCTCCCTCTGCACAAGATAAATCATGTTTTTTTTTCTTAACCATTTCGCTATTGTGAGATGCTGGCAAGAACTGCTAAAACACCAAGTGTTTTCCCACATCTTGGCTTTTAAAAAGTCTAAGCCCTTAAAAAAAATCTGGAAAACACCAACAAAGCAAAAACCTGAATTTATCATCACCTGGTAGGTCTGGATAGGGCTATTCATGAGAACAATCCAAAGGCCTTCACCTTGACTTCCCAACATAGTTTGATGTGATTTTAATCTGATTATTAGACTCTTGATACATTTTGCAAGCTTGTAAAAGATACATTGCTTGCAGAAACATTTTCGTTACTGGGGAAACTTTTTGTTGTTGTTGATGTATGTGTTGCCTGCCATAAATACTCATCTGAGAGGCAAAGGTCATTTGGTAGCTGCTTAGCAGCTTCACTTTCTGAAATGAAACTTGAGTGTGTTGTATCTGCTGCAGAAAGCTTGGGGTGTAATGTAGATGAGGGAAGATCAGTTCCTTAGCATTGCAGCAGCCAGATTATTTTCTGGCTCTTTTTTTTTCTTTTTGGTTGGGTTTGGTTTAGGGTTTTTGGGGTTTTTTTGTCTTGATGTTGTTTTTTGTTGTTTTTCGCTTTGTTCTCTGTTCTTCTTTAATGTTAAAGTTCCAGTATGAAGTACAGAAGGGATAGCCTTGCTAACCAAGTGTGTTTGTTTACAGGTCTGCATAGTACAGCCTGTGGCATTAAGGATGCACTCCCAGTGCCATGACCTTCTCGTGTACTAGCCCAGGGGATTTATCTGCAGAGCAGCAGATGCAAATTTGAGCCTGTTTTCTAGGCTAACCAGAACGATTCGGTAACCAAGGGCAGTGGGTAACCAGGCCTTGACTTAGGAATTTCATTATGCATGCAGAAATAAGGCTGAAGTTAAAAAAAAAGATTCTGGCTTAGGCTTGGTGTGCAACTCAAATGTGCCTAAACAAACAAAAAACCAAACCAACAAACAAAAACACATACAAAAGACAAACAAACAAAAAACCCAAACAAAACCAAAACAAACAAACAAAAAAATCAGTTTAACCCCATGTCCATTCAGTTTTCTGTTTACTTTTGTAAAGTCTACCTTATTAGTTACCAATTTCTGCTAGGGTTTGCAATATTTTCAAAAACCTCTGTGACCAATGCGGCATAGTAAGTCAGACTAGGTGATATAACAGCAAGTGTTCACTCTAAATTTCTTAATTTATTTTATTTGGTGCACCAGCCTATGTCTCTCTAGATCTCTGAAATAGCCTCAAACAGGATCCTCTTGTTTCTGAATCTTCCACAATCTTTATTTGGTGTCAATCCTGGGGCAAAAAAATTGGCACTGTTGTAGCCAACAGACCTGTTTGACCCTGGTGCTTAAATGCATTCACTGCAGCTGTAGGAGGACTCATTCATAGGTATGTGTAGGTGTCTATATATATAAATAAACAACAACAAAACCCAGAAAAGCCTTAAATCTGTCATTTAGAGCAGGTTTTCACAAAACATTTTTGACAAGTTAGCAGTTCTGGTCATGAAAACAGATGCCGTCAATAGCAGATAGAGAGCTGCCAGACTAAATGCAGCTCCTGGCTACAGGACCAACATCTGTCATCTTCCAATAGTGAAGGGCAAGTGGCCTGTGATGAGGAGCTATCTGTGCACAGGATTTGTAGTGCAGGCCAGTTCATTGTTAAGATTAGGACTGCTTTCTGTCCTTTTTAAAACACAGGACACTGCCAAATCTTAAGAGCAGAGATGAATGCAAAATGGAAGGCATTGAAATGTTTTCTGAAACAATATTGCTTTCAGCATATTTCTTATTATGATGGTGTCTCAGATTAATGACAGTAGTTTGACCAAGATATTCTGTTTATCCTATTTTGATGGCATCTGGGATTACAAAAGAAGCAAGTAAACCTGCTCTGAAACTGGTAGAAAACTTTCCCCTAAAATTGCATCTAATCATTGGATAATATGCAGTAATATTTCTTCTCTTAAAATATCAGTTCTCTCTTCACAGCAGAGAAATATGCTTCAAAGCCTTGAAGTGTATGTGTTAAATGGAGTGGTGTTTTTCTGGCCAGCCCTGGTTATGGGTGGTCACACAGATGACCTCTAGGAGACTGACACTGACAGGCAGTTGGTGCAGCTTGTGTGCTGCACACCTAAGCTATTGAAAACAAGAAAAACTTCTCTGCTTGTAGGTGACCTACAATGACCCAAGCTGGCATACTGATGCTATTGGGCAACTGGTGTCATCCAACTGCCAGAGCAACTCGATCTGAACTGTTTTCTTTGTAGCATAACCCATAGGCTGTGCCTGGTTTTCTGGTTGTGTGAGGAAGTTTACCACAACTGCAATTACTGCTTTATAAAAAGAAAGGGTATATCTGAGTGATAAAGTCACATTTTGTGGCCATGGTTATGTTTCATCTTCCCTAATTTCAGCCTAACAAAGGTTAAATATTTAAGGTTTGTTCTTGCAGCCATTGCAGAGCAGTGATTGAGTGTGGCTAGTCATTTCACCTTTTCTTTTCCGTTGAACAGAGAGTGACCCAGTGGCTAGGACTGCCTGAGTGATGTCAGGTGAAACTGTTCTGACATCATGGCTAGTGAATTGAATCTGATCCCCTGGACCTAGGCAAATCAGTAGCCAGTTGTCCAAAATGAAGCCAGTCAGAAAGTAGGTTTTCATCCTATTAACCCACATACTTAGAAGATTTAGCATTATGCAGCTTGTTACAAGCTCTTCACTGTTTTTATTAAACTATTTATCTGAGGTAACTTCATATTTTCTTTTAGGATAAACTGCAGATAATGCAATGTGCTTGTTTTAATTTGCAAGGTTAACTGATCTAATTATCTGTATATGTTTATTTAAATCCTTTTGAGCACTAGGCCTTTGCAGGTGGCTGCTTTATTTTCCACCAACAGGAAATCTCTTAAAATGAATTGATATAGCTCAGTGGGTCTTCTTGTATAAAGGATTTTCTAATAATGTATGAATTTATTAAAGACAAAGATAAATAGAGGGCTTATTTACATTAAACAAATTCACTGTGTTATTTAAAGGAAGTATTTTTTCCTTAAACTGAGAAGAACAAATGACATCTACCTTTACTGATCTAAAGGATTATCCATTTTCTACAATGTTAGACATGAGTATGTTGGGTCAGACTTTTAGACAGACATTTCCATTCTCGTGTTAGGCAAGTTCTTCAGTGTTTGTGTTGATATTTTTGCAAGTCTTTGAATTCTGAAAACTTGGATACTTCATTGGCGCAGGAAGGAGCGTTACAGTTCTAAACTTCTGTTTCAGCTTGAAGGAGTGCAACCTTTGTGCTGTTCTGTTTCTATGTGCCCAGTAATTTAAAGAGAAGAAACATACTTCTCCAGATGTCTAGATAACATTTCAGCAAAACTGAAAGAAGGGGAATATCTTTTTCTCTTTTGCTCCTTACTCACATTGTGATGACAACATCCTCTTCTAGCTTTTACATGGTCACATGAAACCATAAGCTTTGCTGCTAAGTTTTTGTCTTCTTTTCTTGCCTTTCATACACATGAGTTCTTAAATGCTGAAGATACTCTCACAAAAGTTAACCTAGACATTCTACTAGCTAATGCTACTCTTTTCTGTATTTAGCTGAAGGAGTTCAGCTTCATGGAGTGCCATCTGAGGAGGCTTGTTAGATCAGGTGCTGCACTAATGTGTCCGGACTCCCTCCAGATCAGAGAGGGCTCTGCTTCCACGTCCCTTAATGTTTAAATTCAAGGATTATCTTGAAGAGAGTTAGCTTGTGCCAGCCTGCTCCTGATGTTATAGTCACTAAGGTTTCTGGATTTTACAGGACCAGTAGATTTCTTTTGTTTGTGCTGCAAAAAGCTTTCTCCTGGTAACTGTTAGTACAGTCTGAATACTCCCCATATTAATGAATTATCATGTTCCTCCTATCGGCTCACAAAGCCACCTTTGATAAACAGACTCATATGCTCTATTTCCTGACCAAACCGTTAGCTCAGTGGCCGAGCACATCCATCTTATCTTTTGGGAGCTTTGTTCACTACAGCAGAGCTGATTCTTGCTTCAGTTAAGCACCTGCCAGTGATAAACAGAAAAGAGACAGGTGCTAATCTCCCTGGGTCTGTCACTCCCTAGGGAAAGTGCCCGTTTGGTCACAGATGTGAATTGCTGGTGGATCACTCTATGATGCCACATCTCATCATAAAGGCAATTGGCTGAAGCCCTTCCCTGATTTGGGATGTTTTTAAAGCTTAGTTGGCTGGGGCTCTACAGAATATGCTGCAGTAACAGTCGTGTTTTGGCTAGCATGTAAAATAGCACTGGTTTCAGACAGAGTTGTGTATATGGAAGGGCTTACTTTTGCTGATCCTGCTTATGCTCCAGCCGGTCTTTTATAGGCTGTCAAAACACAGAGCCAAACTGAAGTGTTTCCTTGGATTATATGTGGTCTTTACTTGAGCAGAGCCTGCACTAAGTGAGCAAAATCTAAATAAGGCTGTCAAGGCTTTGACCTAGAGTATTTACTCACACGAGTCCCAGTGAGAATTGCAGGCTTTATACATCGGTGCAAATGTAAGCGTTTCAGTGTGTTCTCCTGTGCTCTGACAAAGTTAATTGTCTAATCTTGACACCAAGTGCCCTGTACTTTTTTAAAAGGTTTATGCATGAGGCTAATTATATGCTGTTAATTTGGCTGCTAGCAGCTTTCTGCTTTTAACATCCAGTTGATTTGGGAACCAAACAGTGTGGCATTTGCATGTAACTAGTGCAAGGGCTATGAACTGGATGCTGAAAGACAAAGGCAGCATATAGCAATGGAGCACTTGGAAAGAGGAATAAAGTGTTGATTCCCTCAACCTTTGTCCTGGTGACCAGAAATACCAGGAATCAAGCGTGCTGCATAGAGAAATTTTGCCAGTGTAATAATCTCTTTATGTATATATACAAGAGAAGATTAACATTTTTTGGAACAACATTCAGGTGCAAAAAAAGAGAACCTGGGTGCAAGGGAGAGGCAGGGACGCTTAGGTAGGGACAGACTAGTTCCATCAGTGTACTTGAAATTCCAGTTGCCTCTAATGCACTTCAAACATAGTAACATCTTGGCATTCAAGCTTTGAAATGAGACAGACTTGTGAGTTACCTAAATTCTTGAGAATGTGCTAGTCTGTCAAAGCTAAGGTGCCTCAAAACCTGAGGAAAGCTCTTGCACAGCTTCAGGAGGCATTCATCCCTATTTTTTACCCTCTCAGTTTTCATCAGACCTTCCAGTGCCTGCAAGCAAAAGGGAGAAAAGTGGCTTTAAACACACTGTACTTTTTGTTCTCCCTCTAGAAAGTGCTGTGGAAAGCTAATCAGCTATGTACCACAGGACCTTTACTGTGCTGTTTTCCCAAAGTAGATTCTCAAAAGTATAATAAAGAAATGACAGGGCACTTACAAAATTTCATAAATTGGAAAAAAAAAAATAGAAAAAAGGTGGGGGAGGCAAAGTGTTGTGGGAATCAGATTAATATGACAGAAAATTGTAGGTGTTTGGGATGGGGGGATGGTCTGAGCTCCTACTGTGTTACAATCGTGCTTTTCATGTCATTTCTCTCTGGAGTGAAACATTATATCAAAGATCTTAAGACAACATTGTACTGATACAATACCTCAGGAGTGGAGGAAGGTGGCTGTTCAGGTACTTTTATTTTAGAAGTGTTTGAGTAGATTAGGGCATCTGTAATTGTTTTTGATTAGGAGCCACACAAATATGCATTAATATTTTGTCAGGACAGACTCTGATTTGCAGTTTGGGAACTGGCAGACTGCGGGCCATCCTGTAACACTGATGGGGTTGGAAATGGTGAACCTTGATCTTGGGTTTCCAGTTCCCTGGGGCTCAAAGCTCTGCTCCAAAATCAGTGTTGACCTCGGCGTGATGTAGCTCTGAGGTAGCTATCTTTATTATCAATCTCAGGCCTTCAGACAACAGGCCAAGACCCTTCTGAAACCCAAAGAACCTAAAGAAAGCAGACTTCTCTGCAAAGAAAATGGTAAAAAAAATTTCTTAGGAGCTACTCTGACACGGGGCCCGATTGTTATAAGGATCTGTGACTGTGGAGTCTCTGAAACGACTGCTCTTAAATGACTGCTCTTTACATGGCAATTTCCCATCTGGCATAAAAATCAGGCTGTCAACAGGCCTGTTTTGATTAGATGAGGGGAAAAAAAAAAAGAAATCTAGGTGATCCAGGTGTCATTAGTAAGGTATTAGGATCCCAAGTTTTTAGTTAAATCTAGGGACCAAGAGTTGAAGAATATTGTTTTCCTTCTGAGACATTATAGTGTCTTAAGGCTGAAAAGTTACCAGTTCTAAGGCTGAGGAGTTATCACCACAGCCCTGTGAGCTGTTTCAAGTCTGTAGGTGCATCTTTACCTAAGCAGGGGCGCAAAATAAATGCGTATGTTGATGGATGCATAGCCAGTGAGTTTTGGTTTGGTTTTTTTTTTTTTTTTTTTCCCCCAAAGGAGCAAGTGCTGCATGAAGTCAGAAAGCAACACCATGAGGAGGCTTGGTTTTTGAAGATAGCTGTGCCGGGTGGGAGAAAAGCCTAAGCAGTGGGGCAGCTCGTGCCCTGCACTGAGAGGAAGAACAAAGAGAAGGCTCTGTCTAGGACAGAGGATAGTGAGCCTGCTCAAGCTGAGTGGGAGGAAGCAGGAGGAGGAAAGTTCACTGCCTGCTTAATTGCAGGGGGTGCCATAGTCCCACTGTGTACACAAAACCCTGTCAATAGCACTGAGGAGCCAGCCTGTTAATTAATGATTTACTTACACTGACCCTTAACCCTGAAGCAAATAAGGGGGATTTGTTTTGCTTCTATTAACTTCTCAGCTTGCTGAGCAGAGGTCCTGTAGTCCCCAGCATCACATGGCCACATAGGAGCTACATGTGTCCTTTATTGTGAGAGGGTTCAGCTTGTGACAGAGGGGAAGGACACCTCTCATGGGCTTCAGCAAAAGTACAGTGTTCTGGGTCTTCTTTTCCCCATGTTTAACCTA
>VZRE01010249.1:0-14149 GCA_013396775.1 Cephalopterus ornatus | reverse complement strand
AGAAAATGTGTACAACAGCATCTGCAGACTCGAATGTAATTTTCTAGCAGTAAGAATGGGGATAGAAGTACTTCTACATCCTCAGGGGCACCTGCTGTAATTATCACACTCAGTTTGACCAAATGGCTTCCAGCAGAGCCTGGGGTCTGACCTCTGACTAGTGTCAAAACCAGCTTTCAGCCACAGCAGTGTCTTTCTGCATGACCACAGTCAAATCTCTCAGACTCAAGCCCACACCAAGATTCAGGTCTCCAAATCCCATGCCACAGGAAGTGAAGATCTAAGTAAGCATTGGGAAAGCAAGAGGAACAGCACTGATCTCTCCTTCCCCTGAGTAGTAGGAGGATAAATACATTACAGAATGTAAAGGGCTTGATACTATGGAAATAAGAATTCTATAAGTTCACACACATGCAACTCCCAAAGGGCGTAACTAAGGTTGTTCTGGTTTTTTAGTATTATTGCTTCAGGCATTACACCTGAAAATGCCAGATGTACTTAAATCTAGTGTGATGGTGTCACTGCATAGTAATAGTGTTTTATCAGGGGGATGAACTGGTCTGCTTTCTCTCTCAAGAGCATTTGGAAGAGTATGAAGTAGAGTGGATTGGAAGGCAGATGGGTTCCTCTCTACTGGAGAATTACATTTTTATTAAAGTAGCTCATTGTTGCTTCAGTGGAAGGCCATTGGCAGCTGCTGTGATCAATAGAACTGCTTTTTATGTAAGATTTACTCTTGCTTGTCCCAGTTTTGCTGAGAATGTTCAGCTTGCAATCGATAACGAGCTGTGATGACAAAGTAGCTCATTTCAATTGAATTTGATATGACTAAAAATGTTAAAAAACTATTGTCTCTTCCACCTTTTTATAGAGTAAAGCTTTTCGATGAGAAAATTTGGTGCTGTCCTTTCAGCCCAGCAGGGTGAGAATAACCAGCCCTCTGTCTCACCCTTGCCAGTGCTGGTCTAGGGTTACCATGGCTGAATTCAGCATCTTGTAGCACCATGTTTAGACTGGGTCGTGGCTGTGATTTCCCAGGGCCTGTTACAACCCGAGTACTGAGCTGTGCAGAATCCTCTCTGTACTGCTTAATTTTCCTTCCCAGAAGAAAAAGGCATTTTATTTTCAAATTAAAAACATTTCTAGAAGGGTCAAGGGCAGTGTGTGTATGTAAGAATAAAATATCTCCTTGATTTCAGGTGTTCTTCCCCTGTTCACACAGATTTTGTAATTGAAAATTATTTCCTACAAGTTTTAAAAATACTTTATACTTTGAAAGAGGAGCCTAATGTTTAGGGTAGCAGATTCCTAATGGTGGGCTGGGATGTGATACCAGGTAGCTCCCAGAGCAAGCTTAGCTGATACTGCTTACCTCTGGAATCAGGATTCTTTTAACCATTAGTATTAGGAGTCCGATTTGTAATAAGAAAAGTGGTATTATGGTAACTTTAAGCTCTGGAAGGTAACTGCTGCTGTATACCTTGTAATTTTCCATTTTCAAAGTCAGAACACATTAAGTAAATATCCCTCTGGTGACCAGAATGGGTGATTATCTTTCATTCTGACTTGAAGGAACCCTGATGCAGGGACTAACTTGCTCAAACTTTTGGAGAGCAGCCAGTTCTTCTGACTCTGACTGGAGCACAGATGCATTTACTGGGTTTGTCTTGTACCTTTCAGTTTGTTTAATTTCCTAATAAGTTTCTCTTCTTGGGCGAGGGAGTGAAATGTCTTTTTGCGCTTCCAGGAAGTGGTATCATTCCCAGCCCATTGGGGTTCAGGTCAGAGGGATGCAGCAGTGAGGGATCCCAGCAATAACTTTCTGCATCAAAATAAATGGCTGCAGAATTTAATTTAACCAGGAAGTGTTCCAAATTGCAGATTTGACTTTTTCTCTCCAATCTGCAGGGTTGTTTATGTATTTAGAGCACCTGATATATACCAGGGAAAGCAGTCCTTAGAAATTAGCTTGCAGCTGTTGGGGTTTTTTTGTTTTGGTTTGGTTTGGGGTTTTTTTGTGCTTTTTCCTGTATCCTGCTTTAAAAGCCCCCTTGTGCCCAGAACTTGTTCCCATGAGCAGAAACAAGCATTTTAACACCACAGCCAGACAGAGAGAGATATGTATGGTTGCTTCCTCCCAGGTGAATCTGTTGGGTTAAGCATCTTCTCAGAGCAGGTGGTCCCTCCTCAGAGAACTTCACAATGAGGAGCTGCAAAGGCAGAATAAGATGAAGGGGAACAGGATGAAATGCACCATCTTGCTACCTGCAGTTGGTACAGCAGAATATGCTTTTGAGATGGGCTTAGAGGTGGATGGAGCTGAAGGCTGACAAATGAGCTTGGAGATCCTGCTTTGTGCTTGGAGAAGGGGGAAGGAGGGATGAAGCAACTGTAGACCAAGCTGATAGACGGACTTTGTGCTGGTTGCTAGGCAAAGGCAACTCATGCCTGAGCCAGCAAACCCCAACCTCTCCCGAGGAGTGCCAGGGCTGGAGATGAAGGTTGCTGATCTTCCAGTGACAAGGAACACTTTCTTTTGTTAAGAGCATGGTCCTGCTTTTTTTGTTTCCCCTCCAGCTGCTGGGCATCGGTGGCAAGCTTAACTCTGCCATGTGTGAAGAGAATTCCTCACTGCACCCTGCTTCACATCTTTTGTTTTGCTCTGTTATAATTTCATAACCTCAGCAACAAACTTCTCCCCCTCCTCCCTCTTTATTCCCCCTCTCTCCTCCTCCCCTTTCTCCAGTGGTTTATGAGTTTTGTGCTCTGTGGCCTATTAAGGTTCAGTTACCAGCCAGTAAAAATGAGGAATTGGTTCCTGCCATTCCACGCAAGGAGTTTTAATGCACTCAGTCTCCTGGAAGCCTAAATGCAATAGTTTTGTATCGGTGATAGTTGTGTAACATAAAGCCTTAATAAAGGTTTATAAGGGAAGGGATATGAAATGGAACATATGGAGTTCAGCTCTGTCTGTGGCTCTGTTGGGGAGTTAAACAAGGGAGAATGTGTTTTCAGAGGAACTGGGGGGCATGTGGTATGTACAAACATCCACTGCTGTGACCCTCCCCAACCCAGCTGTATTGCCTCCTTCCTGTGACAACAAACTCTGAACCCTGCAGGAAGCAACTGTGAAGCACTGGCCTGAAGAGCCATGACTGGTTTAGTCATGTGGGTTTCCAGGAAGGACTCCTTTGTCTCATCCTGAGCTGGAGAACAGTCCTCTGCTGTCCATCTGTCCAGAGTACTTGGAGCAGCACTTCCCTCCACAAGTTCTCCCCAGATTTGTGTACGCAGGAAAGGAGTCATATGTAGCTAGAGTGGCACCCTCTCTCTCTACACCTTACTCAATGAATCCCTTAGGTTGAAAAGTTGGGTTTTGCTTCCACTTCATCTTTTGCTTGATCTTTTGGCTGTGATCCTTGAAAAGCTGCTCTCTGCCAACTCCTTTTGCTGCCACCTCCTTTTGCTGCCTTATCTCTTTGGGTTGTAAGCTCTTCAAGATGCCGTCTGCCCCTGTGCAGCACGTAGCACAATCTTTCTTCAGTGGTCAGTGAGGCATCTAACACATACATTTAATATTTAATAGTCCTGTGGGACTCAGATGCGAAATACAGAGCCAGCCTTGTACCCCTCTCTTGTCTTTTCCCCTGTTACAGGGATGGTGCCACATGCAGTTATAACTGGCCTGCCCCTATCAACTGATACAACATAAGCTTTTTATAAGCTTTCCCATCAAAAGTCCTGAAAGTACGAGCATGGGAATGCATATAGTAGGGTTTAAGGGGTGCCCTTTAGCTGCCTTATGGTATGTTTTCCTGAAGTTATTTTTTGTGGCTTTGTTCTTTAGCAAAGCAGCAAATCTTTTCCTCTTCTTCATTTTATTTTATCTTTTATCATTTTATTTATCTTTTCCTCTTCTTCATTTTATTTTTCATTCTTCTTCATTTTATTGAAATGCCTCATAAACATGAGCTTTTAAAGAGAAAGAGATGACAGGTTTTTGACATATAGGGAGTATGGGTGTTTTCCCCCTCAGGTCTCTAAACAAATGGAAACAAAAACATGAGAATGTATTTTCTTCTCACTCAGACTTATGTTCTTAATATTTTAAAATTTAACTTTCTGGAAGTCTTAATGGGGGCAAGGAAGCCACTGTAATTTATTTTGCTGCTGTTGTTGTTTTCTGATCTCTAGACCCAGCCCCATTCCCAGTCACCCCCAAATTCACATCTTAGTATTGGTTCCATTTTTATGAAAAGGAGAAGACACAAATAGTTTACTTGAAAAACACACACAAAAGTTTTATGACTTTGAAAAAATTTTATTGTCTGATCCTCGGTTTGTTTTCTTTTTTCCTTAATAGTGCTCTTGCATCATTTCACAACTTCAGAAATTTATTCAGATCTAATGGCAACTGATTTTTTTGTCAATTTTTAATATACATATTTTCAGGCTTAGATCTCAAAACCAATAATGTTTAAATATATGTATGAGGTTTTGATTTGGGGTTTTGTTTTGTTTTTAACAAGGTGTGCAAAGTAAATACCTGAAAATGGTACATGAGGGATCTGCAGTCTAGTTCTTAATATTGCAAGAAAAATGCAGGAAGGGTTTAAGAATGATGGTGAACTGTCCTAAGTGATTAGAAATGGTGCTTCTGCAAGGAGTGAATTCCCCATAAATGTATTAAAGGATATTAACCATAAAGCCTAAAAGTGATGGATGAATATTGCAATGAACTTTTTCATTGCTGATCAGGTTAATAGATGAGGTGAAGAAGAAGCCTAGCATGAGGCCTTCTAAAGGTCCTCAGGAGTTATTGCAGAGGACAAAAAGCAGAGAGATGAAATAGAGAAAATAGATATGGATAATAACTGCTTCTGAACAGGTGCAGTTTTCTCCTGTGCCACAGAAGTGACAGAATAATAGCAAGTGATAACTAAATTGGTGTTTCAGTAATTGCAAAGTTTTGGTCCATATCTTCGCATCCTGCTGCTGTCCTTGGGTTACTCTGATGCGAGGACAAAGTAGTCTTAAATGAATATACTTATTTAATGATCAAACCCCCTAAAAGAACATGGGGTTTTGTGAATGTTGATAGTCCGCATCATGTGCTGTCCACCTGCAACTAGCACAGGAGTGCTTTAGCTCACTTAGTTTCATCTCTGGAGTTGCCTTAAATTACACAATTTGTCTTACTGTTTTTCTCAGCCTGAAAGTTGATGTCCAAAAAAAATTCAACCATTCATTGACCAATTTTGTCTGATGGATGTGTTTCTTTGGCTTGCCATAAACAACATTTCCAGGGACACCATACCATAGATCGTTGTGTGGTACCCATAGAAAGAGTGGTGACCTTAATATTGTGCCCAAGTTCATTCCCACTCCTTCAGCAAACTTTCTGTTGAGCCTACAATAAAACACTTTGTTTTACATTCGGAAGAGTATCTGAGATGAGCAGCTCATATTGAAATCAATATAGATGAATTGTAAGTACAAGCTCTAGTTCCCACTTCATTTCCATGTATGTAAAATTGTGAGAATTGCAACCTCTACATCACAGAGCAGGAGGATAAAATACATTAAATACTGAAAGCAGCTCAAATGCCGTGGTGATGGGAAAGCACAGAAGTACCAAGTTGCAAATAGTTCAGACTAAAATGCCAGCAGGAAGAACAACTTCAGCACTGGAAGTAAGTCATCAGGGTATCTGCAAAGGGAAAAAAAAAAAGTGCTTGAAAGAATCCCCTGAACAAATTAAATCTTGAGACCTAAAGACAAAGGGAGAGAGAATTAATTTTTCTACAGATATGAAATGTTCTGAATCAGATAAGTCTTGTCATTAGAAAAGGCACTAAGCAGCAAATGTCTGGATAACACTGCCAGCTCCAAGCTTCTCTTGGAACCTCTAAATACATTAAATCCATAAAACTAAATGAAAGCAGCTGCAGTTTTATAGAAATAAAAGGCTCTCATATTAAAAAGCTAAGAGCTTATGAAATGAAAGAAAAAATAATAATAAAATTAAAGTGGGGGAGGAGCAGAGTGAGAGAGAAGTGAATGTTAGAAACATAGGTTCCTAGGAAAGGATGATGCAGAAAGCTCTAAGTTAATAGTGAGAATCCTTCCGAGACAAAATAACACGCATTTGGTGCTCTGTAAAAAAAAAAATAATTTTTTTTAATCAAAATATTTTTTGGCCTTAAAGAGAAGTTTTAGTGTAAAAAAGTCATCTTGCAATAAAACCTTTTAGAGCATCGTGCCCTCTGAAAATCTGGGGGAGGCCCAGAGGGATTATCCTTTTTCTCATTTCTGCTTCAGTTTTCTGAACTGCAGCATTTTGACTTTCCACTTTGAAACATTATTATTATCCCTTTTTTAAGTTACAAAAAAAAAAGGTAAGTCTTTTTGTCCCCCTTTTCCTTAAACTCATCAATGCATAGAAATTGCCAAGCACATTTTGTGAGAAATTTTTCTCTTTCTTCTCTTTGTGGGAAATAGAAACAAGGTATCTGTCCAGCAGTAATTCCTCGTGTCTTATGGATCCTTGAGGTTCTGAGAAGAGAATGAAACTGGAGGTGGGGGGAATAGTGCGTGCAAAAATAACTTTCATTTGTATGCAAATTTGCTTTCATTAGGATTTTCAGTTCTTCTTTCTTAGATATATTGCAGCAGTGTTAGGAGGCCTGCTGTACAAACAATGAATTCTTCATTGCTAACACTCTTCTGTGAAAGAGCTGTTGAGCTTCTTCAGCGTGATTTAAGCAGGGCTGCCACTTGTTATGTGTTGGTTGGGTTTTGCAGAGCTGTTGGGGGAAATTCATGTTGCTCAGTTTCCAGTGTTTGAAAGTCAACTGTCCATGCATGAATGGGCTGTCTTGGACCCATTTTATAGCAGGAAAAGGGAAAGGCACCTTCAGAGACCCATTGCCCTTGGCCTGTTGGTCTGCATTGCTTAAAAAAGAAGTTGACTAACTCAAGTTTGAAGTCAAAGTTTAGACCACTGACTCCCACTCTGATTCCTGAATGTGCTGAAACCACTCTGAGCTGGATATTTACTCTAAAGTTGCTACCACAGGACTGCTGCTTAGGAAAAAGTGCATGTGAGCCAGACGAATTAAGGCATCCTTGATACGTGGTGATTTAGATATGTTTTGTCCTGTTTGAGTTGTGTTTTTTTTTAATTTTAAGGCATGGGAAGAATGAAGAGGGGGAAGCTGGTTAAACACCTTATTTATAGCAATAATTACTTTCGTAAGGCATTTGAAGAGAAAGCAAAGATTTATTTGATTCTCACAAAGAGAAAGGCAAGAGTTGAGACAATGAGACATCAGTGAATACATATCAAACCAGCTGTCCTTAAGCAGAGAGTATGGACTCGTAGTTAGAACTGACCTAAGTTCCTTTCCTGACTGTGTCACTGGTTTGATAAAAGATGATGGGTGAAATGGGAAACATCCTTCTCCCCTCAGTCATCTCAGTTGAATAAAAGAAATAAAAGCTCAGATGTTATCAACAATGATTTCACGAACCAGGCTTATTGACATTAATGATGCCTTACATATGTTAAAAAATAGTGATGGTAATGCTTTGAAATCTTAAGCTGGTTGTTAGTTCTCAACAAAACAAAGTATTTTAAGTGCCTTTAAATTCCTGTACTTTTTACTCTTTGCCTTGTTCTGATGTGTCCAGTCTATGGAGCAACGTTGTTTCCTAATCCTTTCGCCTTGTCAAGAAGACACGAAGGCCAGGGAAAGTTGTGTGATTTATTCTAATTTCCCTTAGAACCTCTCTCCTGGTAAGCTAAAACTCCAAGAGGGCAAATGCTCCCATCCAGGAAGGCAAAGCTTGTCGGGCGTTACTATGACAACCTGAGTGTAATTAAGGCCTGCTTCAGCTGCTAACAGCTGTGTGCATTTTATCTGTCTTGAAGATTATATATATATATATATATATATACACACACACAATCACATAGATAAATATATATTTACATGCAAGCTTACTGTGGTGATACCTGCATCTATCTAGCTATACATAAACCCACACCTAAAATGTTGCCCCTATGCACATCCATATTAATTGAGTTGGATACAGAAATTTGCAAAGCCCTTGCTGTTCTGAAGGATGCTGAAGTACCAGAGCTTCTCTATTGCCTTTCCTTTCACAACCACCCATTTTAATGAAGTGTGGAAAAAAATATTCACAGCCAAATAAAAGGGAACCCTGCTCCAGGGTTAGAGTTTCCAGCATCTTTTCAGGTTAGTGATAGAGACCGTAATTTTCATTTCTATCAAGGAGGAAATAGAAGCTGTTTCCTAGCATTAAATGTCTCTTGCAAATGCATCAAGTTCTGAAATAAGTCACTTAACCTTTAAGTAACTCTTCCTGTCTTCCTACAGGAAGTCATCCTCACATAAATTGCTTCTGTACTTGGAATAGTAAGTGTGTACTGTGGTGGGTCTTGACAGCATGCTGGCTTGGAGTCTTTAGGCTGGATGTGGAACTTCTGCATGTCAGAGAAAAGTCAGTGCTGCTCTGCCTGGTAAAGAAGCAGGGTCCTTGGTGCAGTGGACAGGACTGATCATTAGTTGCTGCATGTAGTCAGCTCACTGGAGAGGGAATGGGAGCTGCATGAATGGATATTCAGATCACTCAAAAACAGGTGCCAANCGCTCAAAAACAGTTGCCAAACTGTGGTTGATGTCCCTCGGTAGCCAACAGGGATAAGAACCTTCCTAGAGCTACCTACAGCAGATAAGTTCACTGTCAGCTGTGAGGTCACTGGCTTTCTCTGCCTGTGCAAAAGGCTGCATTGGGTCTGCTTGGATGGTGTGAAGATCTTTCATTGTGTCGCTGTGGATTACAGAACTGAACATTAGTAGACAATGTTCGATTGGTTATGCTGAAGGTAAACATGTTTGCTATGAGTTTGGCTCCTAAAGAATGTGGGGTTTTGTGAGATGCCAAACGTAACTTGTCTGAGTCTGTGAATATATTAGAATCCCACACAAGTTTAGCTACACATCTTTTCTAGCAAAGGAGTTTAACTCTTCATGGAGCCTGCAGTAATACAGTAAAGCATAGAAAACATCATAACTGATGTTCTGCTCTGATATCTGTATAAAGGGTCATGGATGACACTAGTTTTGGTGGGAACCAATGGTCAAGGGCTTAAGTCTCCCATTTGTGGAAAATAAAGAAAGATGAGGAGGTAAAAAAATGAAGAATTGCTCTTGGGAAAGACGATTCACAAGGTAAATGCAGTGTAATAAGGCAAAGACGTTATTCAAAAGACAGTAAACTGTGGACATATCTTCTAAGAGCTAGGTGGTTTGTTTGTTTGTTTTTTTAATGTCCTCTAGGTTTGCACCTGCCATAAACCATACAAATGTGGATGTCCAGGGAGTGTTTGGCTGGTCTTTGGGTTTTTTTATTTGAAATTATAATAGTCTGTGCTGGTGAATACAGCTGTGTTCTCCTGCTCTTTCCCTTTGTATCTGTGAAATTATAGGCGCCAAGGGATCCTGTGAACTTTCTGTTTTGGGAAGGAATCTCATTGTGATCTGCATTTTTGGGAATGCAGACTTTCCTCTGAGTAAGTGAGTGGGGTGATGTCCCTGAATATTTTTTTGCCTGAGAGACAAGGTGGATGGAGGCTGGAGGTAGAGAAACCAGCCATGATTATGTCCATAAGGTCCTGTGTCTAAGGCATGGTTATCAGAGGCCAGATAACTCTTTGCAGCTCTGTTTTTGAATGCCTGTCTATGGAAAGGCAAAGTCATCTGGTATCACTTTGCCTGAAACTCATTGTTTCAGTCCTATACTCTCAACTGGTCTCCTTGGTCACAGTGTTCTTGCTTTCATTGTAAGCGATCACATCAGGCAACTCAATTTTTTTTTTTGCAGGAAAATAATTTGACATGATCATAAGACTGCATAAAATAAGTTAGGAGCTTTGATGAAAAGATGATTAATAATCCACTGAGAACATGTTGCATATGTGTGCATTCACCCACAGATATGTCTAACTTGGCATGTGGTTGGGCTTGGATAGGACAGTGCCTACATCCTAGGCACAGGTATCCTACCTTGGGCACTGATAGAGGTTTAGCTAACACTGCAAGATAAATCAGGAGCGGTGTCCTACGAGTTAGTCTAAATCCAGAGAAACTAGAACAACCCAAATGCCATGCTGTACCTTTAGCAGGGGTCTAAATGGTTCCTCAGAGAAAAAATACATTCAGCATTTCATGGTATTTATGTGAGGGAAGTGCTGTTCAGGGAGAGGGGTGAGATGAAGGTTTTAAACAACATAAATGGAATTTCATGAAGACATATAAGGAGAAAAAAAAAGTCAGAATGGTGGGAAGATTGGGGTGAAAGGGAGTAGGAAACCTTTGCAGAGGAGTGAAAGGCAGTAGGAAACCTTTGCAAAGGACAAAGCTTGTCATTAGAGGAATTTGTATTGGTTCAGATTTGAGGAATTCTGTGAATGATCAAAACATATTCTGCTGCTCCCAGCCCCCTTCCCCAAAAAAGCCCTACCTAACCGAACAAAAAGCTGATTATAAAAACTGTTCATTTTTGTTGAAATTATTCCAAACTCAAGATGTCAAAGAATGATTTTCAGATCCAACTCTTACATGTGAATAGCTCCAATTCCTAATTTCAAGTTGGCATACGCTTTATCAGACTGGAAAATCCATCTCTGAATGGAAGCGGAAGAAATAATAAACTGGTAATTGGGATAATATGATAGCAAGATTAGCTTCCTACATAGCTGCAATGCCTCAAGTCATTTTCTTGGGACTGTGATATAGTCAGTTATATCCAAGTTTATTTTGTCTTGATAAATATATATGATGTGCTTATATCCCTTGCTGATAATTTTATAGCCGGGTAGTCATTTTGTGAACTATAAAGGAAATGCCCTCAAAGTAAAACATCAGCACCACTATTTTTTTTGTGTGTGCAGTTTTTGGGTTTGTGCTGCCCTTTTCTTAGCCCACAAGAGATGATGCCATGAGGAAGGTGTTTCACTGGCAGTTTGTGTGGAGAGACAGAAGAAGGTGAGGATGGGATGTGCAAGGGATAGAGAGGTCAAATATTTACAGAACTAGGTCACCTTTTCCAAACTCAACTTCTGGATAGCAATCACAAAGAAAAAAATCATTCCTTCAGAAATCAGAATGTGCCCTGAATAAGGAGGAGTCAGTAAGAAAATGAAAAACATGCTTATCACAGAGTCAAAGGATCTACTTGGAACTGGGAGATTCAGCAGTTTAAATGTGCCTTTGGACTGTAAATAGACTCAAACCCCTATCTACCAGTCAAATAGATTGCAGTCCTTTTTAACATAAGATTTGCTTTAATTACAAAAGCATATTACCATTTATCACCGCACTCTAATCCCTAACCATACACCTTCTTAGCCTCTCTTATCTGATAACTTTACTTAGCCTATCTTAACTGATATAAATCTACATCTACATATCAAACATATTCATGAACCTCCATCAAAAAAAAAAAAAAAAAAGCAAACACCCCCTTCCCCCGCTCCCGAATGCAGGACTAAGCCAGTAGTGGTGTGCCTCTGCTTTTAATGCTCAGTCTTACTCTGCTGCTGCTGAAGCTGCAGCTCCACCAAAGCTGCCTCTGTCCTGCAACAAGGGACAGTCTCCCTGCCAGTCTTGCACGCTGGTCCATAAATCTCTTTTTTTTTTACAGTGTGTAGGTGTTTGGTGTCACGGTGCTTTACGCATCTCCTCAGTTGCTGCCTGAGGTCTGTGGCTACGGATCAGGGTTTTGATGTTGGCTTGCCTGTCTGTACACTTCGCTAATTAGAATAACAAAACTGGTAGCAAATCTTCAGGCATCAGCCATGCATTTCATCAATTAAAAACATCAAAAACAGAGTCTCTTCTGGTTCCTTTTCTTTCCACTTGATCTCTTATTCCATGGCATGATGTAACTGTTTCCCTAGGTCCTTCTACTAATTACTGTGTTCCTTCTTTTCTCTGTGAGCTTCCTTGCAGCCCCAATTCTCTCATGACATTTTATTTGCTTGCCCTTTCTTTTGCTGGTAGGGGACACCACTACTCTAATAGGGGAAAATAATCATTTGCTGAGCTTACATACTCTGACAGAAATGTAAGCATATGATTTTTAACTAACTTATCTTCTTGTTTAATTTGATGGTGACTTTTTAAATTTTCTTTAAAATATCAGCTCTTACATCATATCTTTCAAAGGATAGATAAGTTATCTCAGTTGCATGTAGGGTATTCAAGACACAAAAATTTGAGTGAGATGAGCTCATACATTCTATTGGATAAGTAGAACAAATAGGTTTATATCTTAGGACATTGACAAAACATGACTGTATGGAATTTGGATAAAACACACTTAACATTAATTTTGACAGAGCTTGGATTTGGCTTTGAACTCTGCACATTTAAACTCACTTCTCATGTTTAACTGATGCAGAAATATAATCTACTTGGAGGAAGACTGAGACACTGCCCTAAATTTTTTCTCAGGCAGCTTAATACGTGCAAAACAAAGCAAAGGGAGATGTCTCACTCTAAAAATAATTCTTTGTGCAGAGTCTGAAAAATGAGATCATGGTAGAAAGAGGCTACTTCCGTATTGATGTAATTTCCTTATGGCCTTCTAATATAATTATTTATTTTTCTTAGATTAATGTAAAAATAGTAGTAAAAATAGAATATTTCAGATGATCCATAGATCGCACTGAAGCTAATTTGATCTTGTCATCTCACTTTGTCCAGCTTGAATTATATTTTGACATATGGTGAAAAAAACCACTGCTGAGTGGAATTCAACACCCAGTGTACAGGCATAAACATAATCAACCCCACACACAGATATGAGATGACCCAAAATTAAGACCATCAATATTTTGGTTTTTTTTCCTCCTCCTTTAATCTCTCTTCTGTTTTTATTTTGTGTACGAGTTTTATCTCTTGTCAGTGACAACTGGGATGAAAAATTTCATGACAGAGGCCAGTGCCACACCATCATCATCTTCTTTTTGCTGATTCGGGCAGTTCAGAGAAGCATCTCAAACACAAGAATGTTTCTGAACCTGAATTCTCAGCCTTTTGTGCCTCACTTTTCAGTCTCCTTGCTCTGCTTTCAAAATGTTTGTTTGCCTGACATCACCGTAAAACCTACCTTCACTGTGACTTCTTTTTAAATCTCCTTATCCAGTGATAGTGATGCACCTATTTCCCTTTCCTCCTTCCTCTCACTCTCTTTATCTGTGAACACTCAGAGCTGCTGCTGGGGGAGTGACTTGTCCCAGGGCAAACTGCATGTAATTCAAGTCACTCCTTATACCTACAGAGCTGCCTTCCTGCTGTTCAGCATATGTTATGCATCCCCTCTCCATGCCTGGTCCGTCCGCCTTGGCAATTTAATTCAAGTTGCAGAGCGCCATGCTTAGAGTCTCCAGTTTACTCTCAAGTGTCAGCCAAGATGGCTGCTGTCATATTCACTTAAACATTCCATGTAGATGAGCCCTTTGTATGACAGAAGAAGGGACTTGGTGGGTCAAAATCAGCACGAACCAGGAGACACAGCATTTCCTATTTCTAGCTGAGCTATCCTGACATTTCTGACCAGACTTCACATACCACGAAGGACTGACAGCAACATGCACTTTCTTGATGAACCTCTTTTTAGGGAATTATTTCTCTTCAGAGAAGTTGTGGGGTTTTGGTAGGTTGACACATGGTACTTGCAGTCAGCCCAAAGTAGAGCTGTGCCTTGAAAATTTTGGAGGATGCTTTATTCAAAATATCTGGAAGCAAAGTAAAAGCCCTCAAAGATTGCAGGCCTTATAAACAAAGCACTGGGGACCAGAAAAGGCAAAACATGAGCAGCGTTAGTGCATCTGCCAATGTGTAGTAGGATGCCTATTCTTGCATCCTTTGGTTAAATCAACCCAAAGTTAATGCCTAGAAGGAGAATAAAAGAGGGGGGGAAGGGGGAGAGATAGAGGATGAATGTGGATGGGGAACGGGGGGAAAGAAAAAAAAAGAAAAATCAATCCAAGCTGAGTGAGATTTTGTTTGCCAAGTTTCCAGCTGCTTCTCAGAGTGAATTTTTATGGCCAAGTTAT
>VZRE01010247.1:0-11204 GCA_013396775.1 Cephalopterus ornatus | reverse complement strand
TTGGACTTGATGATCTCAGGGGTCTTTCCCAAGCTAGTTGATTCCGCGATTCTATGAGTCTAGCCTTAGAACAAGAAGTAGCAGAAGAGACATAAGAGTAACTTATTTAAAGATGTGCAAAATTGAATTATATTCCCAAATAGCAAATGCAATACCTGTTATGTAACCTTCATAGACTAATTATTAAGCACAGCACGGTTCAAAAACCTAAAAAAGCTTTCTAGCAGCCTTCATACACTTTCTGTCCACAGGTGTGATAATAAAACAAAAAAAAGAACAAAACAAAAAAAAACCAACCTACCAAAAAAACCCTCAAACCAACAAACAAAAAAACCCCCCAAAACTGAAAAAAGAGAGCCAACTAGAAAGAAAATTGCTCATATCTTGTCTCTTGGCAGTGTAACTTCATTAAAGCTTTTAATTATTGTCTCAGTGTCCATAATGCTGCACCTTTGAACAATAACTTAATAAAAGTATAGATATTTCATGTTCAACCTCTAAATTCAGATTTTCTTCATTCTAACTGGTGAAATCAAGTTTTGAAAGTGCTTCTGAAGATGCAACCAATAAGCAACATGACAAACCTTTAAACAGAATTTATAACAAGACAAGAATAATTTAAAACTGTTTCAAATCATTGAATGTTTGTCAGTCTTAGAGTTTCATGTAATGTCAGTTAAATAGACATTTGTTTACATATTGGAATTTACATGGAATTTATCAAAGTTCTTCAGGAAGAAGAAAATCAAAGCTTATTATTCTTGATTAAAATTTTTACAGAGTGATAGGTATGTATTGGTAAGTTTTTGGTATATCTAAAATAAAATGAGTTCCTACATTTCTGAAGCTTGATTCCCTTATGAGACATTACAGCCTGCTTGAGAGGTGTATTTACTAATTGCTGAACTTTGACAGAACTAGACAGATTTTGCCATGGTTAAACTGCATATTTTCTTTTAAATTTTTTTCATTCAGAAGAAAATATCAGTCAAACTCTTTCTGGTTTTTGGTTGAGCTTTGGGTGGACTTGCTTTCTTTCTTTCTTCTTCTTTTTCTTTCTTTTCTTTGCTTGTTTGTTTGTTTGTTTCTTTCTTTCTTTCTTTCTTTCTTCCTTTCCTTCTTTCTTTCCTTCCTTCCTTCCTTCTTTCCTCCTTTTCTTCTTTCTCTCTTTCTCTCATTCTCTCTTTCTCTCTTTCTAAATTTCTTTCTAAATTTCTAGATTGTTTCTTCCTAAATTTTCAGGAGTTGTATGTTTGATTGCCATTTATCTCTCCTGAATCATCTCAGGGACCCTGGAATCTCTGCATTTCTAAGGCTGATGACAAGGAGTTTTACCAGATCACAATTACATGTCTAGGAATTTACAGGATAAATCTATATTGAAAAATTTTTAGGTTCAATTTTTGGTCCTGGTTCCTTGCTCATGAACACTGGATAAATATTACCTCACTCTTGGGTCTCTTGTGCTTTACTGAATACAGAATGGAACAGAGTATAACAAAGGTAATATGGTTTATTTTGTGATACTACACAGATTGCACTCCCTCTACTCTGAAAGGCTTTTAAATTATCTCGCAGTGGTTTACAGCCTTAACAACTCTTCCTACATCTAACATATCAGCACTTTCAAGCAAATCAAACATTAGCCCAGTGGACTACAAAACTGCCTTTACATTGTTCCAGGGACTTGAAACTGGAAAGAGCACAAAATAGTAATTGCAGATTAGGGACATCTAGTGGGAGCTCAGAAGTGTTCCACGGACAAATACAATGTAGTGTGGATAAAATATGTTTGCGCTAATCTTGAAGAGATCTTGTGAGTTTAGAAGAAGACAAACCTGGAGTCCCTGACAGAAACCTGCATTTTCAGAGCTGAACTTAACAAATGTTTCCTTTAAGGCTTTCAGAGCCATTGCTACAGAGTCTTCCAGGTTACAAATTCAGACCAGTTCTATCCTTGTGTTGCCCAACACTGCAAATATTGTGAACAGAATACTGAAACAGAAAAAAAAAAAGTTCATTTTTTTTAGCAGTTTTAAAGAGGATATTTCATTTAGGATGCATGGGCCAAAAGGCCAATTTATCTAATAGTCTAGTTTTAGTAACATATCAGAAAACATCTAAGTCACAAACTGTCTAGAAATCCTGCATTCATCCATTTTTCATTCTGTCCATTCTTTGAACTTACACTAACTGAATACCCTTTAAAAATGCATATCTAAAACCCATTCTCTTATTACAAGCTCTTCATTAGTTTTCTTAAAGCTTTTCATATTGAAAAATATTTTAAAGGATTTAAAATAATAAGAAAGTCTTCTTTATATCAACAGCTGAGAAGATCTGTTGTTTAAGTATTTGTCCATCGACTAGACATTTGATTCCTTCTGTTGTGCATTGTAAGTATCACAGATTTCCCATAAACTGCATAGACTGAGGCTCAGGTTTACTAAGGGTATCTGGCTTCTTTGTAAAAGAATGTGTGTTTTTCTTCCCCCAGTCATGGTTCAGATCACTCCAGCATCTCAAATTATATCTGACATTTTGTTTATTTCCAGTCAAACTTAAAGACACTAAGAATTAGGTCTACTTTTAATTACATGAAGCAATCAAAGAAAGTGTACCCTGAGACAACCCAATTTGAGTCCTAATCAGAGAATTATTGCTTAAAGACTTGTTTGGAAAGGGACTAGCTGTTAATGGACTGAGAAAAAAACTTCCCTAGAATTTAGCTGATACAAAAAACCCTCCATATCCTGGGCATGCAGTATGAGATAAATCACGCATTACAGGAAAGTAGCAGGAAACTGGGAGCAGAGTGATTCTGAAACGGCTGGACTACAAAGACAGAAAAGCTGCATTTTAAAAGACAATCAGTAATGAGAATATGGAAGAACAGATGGCAAATACTAATTTTCTCCTTTTTTTTTTTTCCTTTTCAGTGAAGGGTACACAGAAGTGAAACAAAAGAGATGGAACAGGTGCTAAAACTCCACCCTTAATTAATCCAAATAGGATGAATCCACTAAATGTTTATTATTCTATTCACTTGCATGTAGTGAACTATCTTGAAGACTAGACTTGAACTTTGCGCAACTTTTTAAAACTATGTTACACTTCTCTTTTAAACAACTGTACCTCCACTGTATTTGTGTGATTTTTACACTTGGAGTGGCTTTCATATACTTCCAAGACAAAGGAAGACAATGAATCACCGAAATATAACAACAGCAAAGTTACAGAGAACTGCAGGAAACTCTGATTTCCTTTAACTTTCTTCTTTTATTTTAAAATTTCTTTCTATACTATTACTGTTCCTGGTTTTTATCCTTTTCTCACAACCAAATCAGTCTGACTTTCAGGAATCTTTTCTATTGGGAATACGTGGTGACTTAAGTCACTGTCCATTGCTGCTGTGCAATTTCCCTCCATTTCACAGATTCATAGAATCATTTAGGTTGGAAGGGACCTCTTGAGATCGTCTACTCCAACTCCTCAGGCAGGATCGGATAGACCAAGTTTCCCAGGACTGTGTTCAGTCAGGCTTCGATTATCTTCAATATTTGTGGAAGTGTAATTCTGTCTGTTATTAACTCAGAATGCACCCATCTATCAAATGTGGAACCACACATTTTTCACAGAAATAATGACTCTACAATGTAGCAGCAGAACTTCAGTGTGTCGAAGATTTTATAGTAGTCTGACAAAAAGAAAATTTCCAGCACAGAGGAATGAAGCCTATAATTTTGTTGTGCATTTTGTTTCAGGTTATTATTTCTCCTTGATGAAAACTGTGTACTTTCTGTTTTAAATAGTTTAAATGCTTCAGAAGGATTACAGGGCTTCTACTGTCGCTGAAACAGCAAAACCAAACAAACAATTGAAACCTAAACAAAGCCACACCCTTATGTATATTGGCCATTACAGAGGTCTCGGTTGTTTTTTAACCAAAAAATAAGTGTTATTCTTAGGAAATATTCAGTGAGAACTTTCTGTATTCATAAACTGACTGATATTCCTTGTTTAAGTAGGGGTATAAATATAACATTTAAGCAGGAGGTGAAAACATTCTCTTTCTCCTGATCTATAAAATATCTGTATAAACTCTTAAATAGTTGCCACATCTGAGAATATTAATTATACAGGAGACAGAAAAATACGTACCAAATAAAACCAATTCTGGTTACAAAGAAGATAAACTGTGATGAGTAGATCTGTTGTATTTGCAAACAACTAGTATAGCTCAAAGATATGATGCTGCTGTGATTGAAATGCTAGCCCTGAGTAAACTTACATATTTTTGCTGAGTGTGAAAGTGCTAGAGTAAATTCTGAAGGCAATGAACCTAAAGTAATTACATAGAATCATAGAATGTCTTGGGTTGGAAGGGACCTTTAAAGATCATCTAGTCCAACACTTACATGACGTGCTGTATAATCAGAAATCCTTTTGTGTCTGCATTTCACTGCCCTGAACAAGAACAGCCTACATAAAATACTTCCATTTCAGTATGGCACTGTATATACACATTTATCTCAAAGATTTACATAAATACTTCATGCCAAAAATTTACATTTGATACTCTAATTCAAATGTACTTGGGGTAACTGCACACTTTTTTGGTTAGAGATTAATGAGAATGGATAGGTCACAGCTATAACTATCATAAAGCTTTTATTAATCAGACTGAATTTAAGTATTTCTTATTTTATTTTATTAATAATCTTTTTAGATTAAACATTCTGTCTCTTTTTAGTGATAACCTCACAGCCTCCTCAAGAACTGTCAAGGCAGAAAGGATAGGAAGTTTGGATTCTGAGGCAGTGCTGAAAACAGTTCATACTAATTTGGTTTCACTAATTTTAAACTCTTATGTTGATTCAGTCCCCTCTAAAGTAGCCACTGAGGGCAAAATCCTGTTACTCATCTAGTGCCATCTAGGGCTGCCTTTTTTTTACGAGTATTTTCTGCAAATATGAATTTGCATGCATCAACACTATATAGATACCTAATGTACCCAAGATTGTCCTAAAGCACATAAAACAACTAGATAATAATTTTATCATCTTCTTGCTGCATTTTACTGTGGTTTTCATTGACTGCTTTGACTAGATTTCTATTAGGTAAAATGAAAACTGAGATAGAACAGATATAATTTTTTTTTTTTTGTAGATAACTCCATTTAGATGTCTTAATCTTGAATCAGATTTTACTCTATATGTTTCTCCAGTGAGAGACATCATTTTATCTATTCATACAAAGTAAAATGCAAAACCAGAAGATATGAATTTAATACATTTATCTGAAATCAAATTAATTAATGTTCAAGACAATGGAAATACATTAATTCCCCTTTAGGAACAATGGAGCTGGCCCTCAATCAAAAGTAAGTAAAGGAAGGAGATGCTATGCAGATGTAAATATAATAGTCATGAAATAGAAATTCAGGACACACCAATAATAGTGGAAGTCTTTATGCATTTTGTGCACCTCAAAGGAATAATCTCCTCTACATGCTAAGGAGAGCAAAAAGTGCAGGTACATTCCTATCCCAGGTAGCAGCATTAAGTAGATGATTAACCATTATGTTAGTCCAGTTAAAATAGTTCCCTTCTGACTTGCATGAAGAAGTCCAAGGCATTATCCCTTTGAATTGCAAATATTCACCCTAATAGTTAACCTTGCTTCAAACTCACATTTTTCTAATGGAATAAAAGCCTTTTTAACACATTGCCTGTAATTTAGCTATACTTTAGATCCTATAAAACATAAAATAGATACTGAGAAACATTATTCCTTAGGGAAGATGTCATATGTATTTCTTTTGATTTATTTTTTAATATTTTGCATTTTTTATCATATTTAATTTCTCCAAGCTTTTCTTTAAAATGTTGAGAAATAATGACTGATGCATGTCTACATCCTGGCATGTTTTTAACAGCCTAAACACCTATATAACACCTCTAAATAGAACTCTATTTTTAAAAAATCTTGTCACATCTTCATTATACCTGTTTTGTCACATCTTCATTATACCTGTTTTGTCACATTAATTAACTCATCTGAATTTCTTTTTCAAGGTTTGCCTTAAGCTTTGTAGGCAGCTGAGGTTACAGATGTTTATCTGGAATGGCTACTACAGTAATTTCCTGAGTTAGTGTATCTCCCCACTCTTTTGATACTAGCAGTACTTATGTGTTCTTAGCATTCTTTGCAATCTTATATATTAAAGGAGAACTATTCCAAATATTTACCGGTATTATATCTTAATTTTCCTTCCTTCAGTGCTTGGGAATAAATCACACTCATCTCAAAAGTCTTCTTGTATTTCTCTATTATTATATTACGTACAGTGTTATTAATCCATCTTGATATAGAATCATTAATGTTGAAAAATACTTCTAAGATCAAGTCCAACCATTAGCCCAGCACCACCATATCCCCAAATATCACATCCACATGCTTCTGGAACACTTCCAGTGATGGGGATTCTACCACTTCCCTGTGCAACCTATTCCAATGCCTGACCACCGTTTCAGTGGCAAAATTTTTACTAATATCCCATCTAATCATAATCAAAGCTGTTAAACCCATGTGAGTGCTTCTGTTTACTTTTTATTCACTTTAACTGTTTTTTCATCAGTTATGAGAGAGTTTAATCATTAATGTCCTGTAAAATATTATATTGCTCGATGATGACAATATAGCTTGCTTTTCTTGTTTCCTAACTTTTTGTCAGAAATTATAAAAAAAGCATGATTAAATGAAATAGACTATTTATTGAAGACATATTTAATTTTACAGGGTTTTTTTAAGCACATCGTAGTGTTTAAAATGCACATGTGTAGCTGGAGTAGCAAGTCAATGGAAATATAATAAAAATAAAGCAAGGTGATGTTTATTGGGAATATAGTAATGTATTCTCCTATTATGGATTGCAAAATGATTGTGCAAAAAACACGCTATTTTTTAGGTACGGTATTTTGTTTGTACCAGTTTTGGGTGTAACAAAATAACATGAAGTTGATACTAGAATCAGAAGAGAAAAATGGCGCTGCTTCTGGGTTTCTGTTTGTTTGTTTTCCCTGAATTATTGATAAGATGTTTTTACTATGCTGCATTCTGACTGAAGAGTAAATAAAAATAGGACTGATCTTGAGGCAGTTCTCCAGGGCACATTGCATGGTCCTGACAGAAATTCCTCAAGGCATACAGATGAAAAGAATATACTTGGTTTTTTTTGTCGTCTCACCTGCCTTACTCAGCATTGCCTCTGATTAGGGTTACTTGGACAGCACATAGAGCTACATTTTCATTCTGTGCTGATTGTGGGATCTTCTTTGCTATTACAGACTGTTTGGGTACTGATTCTACGCTCAGTGCTAGATCTCCATTCTTCATATGAGATTATAATATGTTGTGGGATATATTTTAGTGGTTGTTCAACCTTTCAAGACTTGTTTCCTCAGTTTTTCTGTAGGCAGTGCTTCAAATTTTAAACCCTAATTTTTAGTTGTTGTGAATCAAGGGTTTTTTTCTTTGGTTGGTTTCGGTTTTGGAGGTTTTTTTTGAGGTATGTCAAAATCTTGGACTTTACCTCACTACTTCAGAGCATAAATTGACAAGACATTAGTAAATATATTCAAAATTTGTGACAGGTTGTATGCACTGTTTCAATTCAGCCCAGTTTCTACTGAATATTGTAACACTGACTGAAGTGACTGAACATATCAGTCATAGAATGACATGTTATATTGTCCCTACCAGATCTCTTCTGGACGCCTGAGTTCCTCTGTAAATACATACAATACATCATTATTTTTACTAACAAAATTAGGAAAAATAGAGAAAAATCCTTTAAACTGAAGAAAGTATTAGAGGATGAAACGCTATTTCATTAGAGTGCACATCAAGTAAAGCCTAAGAGTTCAATGCAGAGAGGAGAACAGTAAAAAAGGTAACTTCTTTGCAGAAGACAGCTGTTGATTACCTATTTTCTTTAGTTCCAAGAACAATGTCTCCTGTTTTGGAGATAAGTGTGCCTTTTTTGTTGCAACATTTATGTAGCAGAAGGGTAACCTTGTCCTGACAAAAAAACCTACATTTGATATTAAATGAAAAAATGTGATTTATTGTAGATGTCTCAATATTTTATCCAGTCTTAAATCAGAAATTAGTGGTGGCTTCCAAAGAGTGGTTATAACATTTTTCATATCATCTTAATTTAGCACTGCTTTCCTGGGAACTAAATGATAATGTCATGTACTCTGGGGGGGGGAATAATTAACCCTTATAGACTTACCACTGCCTCTGCACAATCTCAGAGTATAAATTTTCAGATTTTTACTAACAATTTCAGTATGTGCTTAATCTGAAGAAAAACAGAAATTACTATCAGACTGCCTGTCTGACTGATGTCAGATTTGTGGATTAGTTTGTCTTAAAAACTTGAAAAATTTCAGTTTCTAAAGGAATTTTACTGCTTCATGACTCTGGGAGTGAATTACAGTGAAAAGAATCTCTATTTTCAGCAATATGAGAATAATTAGAACTAGTTAATTAAAACAATGAAAGCAAAAGGTGGAAGCACAAGATTAAGTGCTACATCTCCATAACAGCTGTCATCCACTAGAAGAATGGAAATTTTAATCTCAAGAATGCAGTGTGCGTAGGCGGTTTCCTCAAAAAAAAAGCCTAAAAATCTGGAAGGGATCAAGAGGCTATGAAATTCTTTCCTGTCAAATCAAAATAACTTATGACTAACTGTAACAGTTGCAAAACATAGTAATAGAATGATGATAATGACATGAAAACCCAGGAGACCCTTACAAACATATCTTAATGTAATACAATGCAATGCAGCGATAATGAAATACAATGAAATTAAATGAAGAAATGACATTAAATTAAATGAAAGTACTCCAGCAGTGTTCCTTAACAGTATGCCATTACATTGAACAAAATATTGATTTGGTCTGGTTTGCTAGTTGAGGTAGTACTCAAAGATGTGTTTATTGCATTTACTGCTTAGAAGCTATTTCAACTTCTGATAAAATAAATCTCATTTCTTACTTCATGACAAATGTGTAACTATAAACCAGCATCTTATAGCCCTTTATGAAAAAGTTTTTATTTCTTTTAGTATAATAACTTGACTCAAAATTTATGTCAATAATAAATATTTACCACTTCAAGGAGATAATTATCTCACCAATAGCACTGAACAGAAATTGATTCTAAATAAAAGACAATTCTGTAAGGGATATAAAGGATGTATTAGGTGTATATAGAATGTTTTCTCAACATAGGCACAAAATAGCTTTTTTTCACTAAAACTTTCTTCATTCTTGTAATATTCAATTTTGATTGGAAGATGTAAATATTTAACTTCTTAAAAGATTTTTATGAATATTAATGTTAATCCTGTATAAAATTCAAAGTGAAAAAAACAAACAAAAAAAACCTGCTTCACCTTGTTTCCACAGTTGTAAGTGATTACAAGTATTCATCTATGGAGTTTCAGAAATGCTATTTAATTCCATGCTGCTTCATTGTGCCTACACTACAATCCTAGATTTCAAAAGAAGAAACCAGAGCAATTTCAAACAATTGAAAGAGGCATTTGGACTCATCTAGTCAAATGCCTCCTCCAAGCAGGGACAACAACATGCCAATGGATTATAATTTTAACTGTTTCTCTATGAATCATGAAAGTCTGAGCTGCACTTTTTTTCTTTAAAGGATATTCTGCTCCAGTTAAATGCATGATGTTAGGTTATACAAATATTTACAATATGGTATTTTAAATTGCTGATTCATTTGGGAAATATTAGCTTCAAAGAAGCTTTTGTCTCATTGTGCTGGTAAAAAATATCACAGTATTTTACTGTCTTAATCCTTTTAATTCTTTGCTCTGTTTTCTTCAGAAAATGCAAAATAGTTGTTTAGTTCTCAGTGCCAAATAAATTGCAAGTCAACTGCCTCCTTTAGAGTCAAACTACATTTAAAACCTTTGTAATGATCTCTCATACAGTCTGCATTATAGATTGCCTCCATTTTAAATGAAATATGCTATTCTTTTTTAAAAGAAGAAAGATGATAATGTAAAGAAGTTCTTGGTGCTTCTTGAAGATTCAACTTTAGCATGAGATTAAAAATCAAATGTACTTGCATAGCTAACAACGGTTTTCAGTAGTATAGGGTAAGAATTGCAGAGATCACAATGATTTTAATCAAATCTCTTGTGTGCACTAACAATGTGTGTCCTATTTTATGTTAAATAGCCTTGACTCTTCTATTATAGGAGCTCATTTAGATAGTGGGCAGGTATTCCTAAATACAGTCAGAGAACTTCGAATTAAACTCAGAAACAATCTTCCCTTTTATTTTTATATGATTCTTATAAAGAATATGATCATAACCTTCAACAAGTGATGCTGTGCTTTAGAACTAACCTTTCCTTTGACTACAGACTGTAAGCTGTGGTCAGACTGAAAACTGAACAAAAAGGTTGCAATATAGATAACACTGCTCTTCTGTCTTTCATTTCCTACAGCCCCATCTGTATTTTAGTCTGTGGGATTACCTGATTGAAGTCTGTGGTGTTTCACCTATTTTCAGAAAGTCTGAATAGCCAATTATATTTCTTATGATTAAGAATAAGAATGTCAGAAAAGCTCATTTATGCAGGATGAGTACCTCATTAGAGCGTGAACATTGTACAGCTAAGAACAGGAAAAGTCTTATATGTATTCACACCACAGTTACAGTAAATTCTTCCTGTAGCGTATAACTTAAAGTTCTAAACATTCTATAGATGGACATATGTCATAGGTTTCAAGTGTGCTAAAAACTGGGCAGGAATTTTTCTTCCCTTCCCCCTGCCTGCTGCTGTGAGGGAGGTTGAATGAGCAATTAACAACATAAAGAAATTGGCCAAAGACCTGACATTCCAACTGGACGGCCCTTGGAAAGTGTGTGGGGAGGTGGGAGGAGTGTCTTTTGGCTTTTTGGTTTTATCCCTCTCCGGGAGAGGAAGGGGTGAGGTTTTTTGTTACGGTGGACAGAAGCAAAGTGTGGGTTGAAAAAAGAAGCTCTAGAGTTTCTGTCTTTNAAAAAGAAGCTCCGGAGTTTCTGTCTTTGCTCTCAGCCTGATTACCTCCTCGCTGCAGTTTCTTATTGTGCACACCATCGAAAGAAGGGACAAT
>VZRE01010245.1:1599-32361 GCA_013396775.1 Cephalopterus ornatus | reverse complement strand
TTTCAGCCTTTCCTCATAGCAGAGGTGCTTCCCGATCATATTCATGGCCTTCTCTGGACTTCCTCCATGGGGTCCATGTCCTTCTTATGTTGGGGACCCTGGAGCTGGATGGAGAGCTCCAGGTGGGATCTCACAGGAGCATATTAGAGGGGCAGAATCCCCTCCTTCAACCTGCTGGCCATGCTGCTCTGGATGCCACACAGGACCCATTTGGCTTTCTGGGCTCTAAGTGCACATTGTGAGCTCGTGTCTGGCTTTTCATCCACCAGCACCTCGAAGTGCTTCTCTGCAGGGCTGCTCTTAATACCAGCATATATTTGTGCTTGGGGTTACCCTGACCCCGTTGCAGGACCTTGCACTTGGCCTTCTTGTTCTTCCTGGAGTTCAAAAATTAAAATGGATTGCAGTCCCCCTCATGTGTTCTTGCAGTGCACTGCGGAGGCACACCTCACTGCCTTCCCCTCTTACAGTTTTATATGGGACACATGAATGGAGGAGATCTTTCCCGTTGTTGGCACACATTAGGTATAATATTCCCATGAGGTCAGCAGTTATTTTCTAGAAAAAGTAAATTCATAATCAGTCCTAGTAAATAATCAAAAGAAAGTTCAAACTGAACTAATTTTTTTCATCCTAAGCATACTTAAAATAATTCGGATAAAGTTAGAAGGTTGACCCTGAATCCTCATTTAAAGAAGTGAGTTCTTGCATCAGATTAATGCAAACAAATAGCAAATAAAAAATTTTAATAATACATTTTTATTTAAAAATTTGGAAAACTCTGTACTGCATCATGTTAACAATTTCTCAAGGACAGAAAAGTAATTTCAGTTCAGTGGAAATGGTGTCATCCCTTGGTCTGACATTTTTCACTGTCTTTGTCAGCTGTCAAGCAGAAAACATGAAGCTCAGGAAAACTGGAGGAGTGCGTAATGCTGGTGGGAACAAGTCAGTCACACAAGCATCAATGGGAAGGTGGACTTGACTAAATACAGTGCATTTTGTAGTGCAAGATAGGAAGCCTAGGAGCAAATAATACAGGTCACACTTACAAGGTGAGGAGTTGTACCCTAGAGTAAAAACGATGATAAGGATTGGGAAATTCTAAGTGTGAGCCCTTATTTCTATGACGTACTCAGTAAGGTAGATTTCACAGAATCACGGAATGTGCTGAGTTGGAAGGGACCCACAAGGATCATCAAGTCCGACCCCTGGCCCTGCACAGGACCATCCCCAGGAGTCACACCATGTGCCTGAGAGTATCACCCCAACACTTCTTGAACTCTGTCAGTCTTGGATTTGTATTCTCGGAGGCCTGATGGGATGTCAAGGAAGAGTATTGCCTGCCTTTTGGGTACTGGGGACATTTAGTTTCCTGCTGTGTTTACATACAGTAGGATTTTGGAGAACTGCATAGAAATAGAGCTACAAACATCACCAAGTACTGGAAAATATGCTGTGTTGTAGAAAGCCCTACTACCACAATTTATTTAGTTTACTCAGATAAGATTGAGAAGTGACTTTATTGTGGTGTGTACATGATTTCTTTGGATATGAGGTGCTGGAATTATGCAGAAAAAGGCTCAATGAGAAACAAAGGCTGGAAACTGAAGCTAAGTTTAAAGCCAGAAATAAAAGACATATTTTTATGAGTGTGGGCTTTTTAAGGTCTGGAGCAATGTAGCCAAAAGTTAGAAAGAAGCTGAAAAAGTAGTGAAGTCTTCCCTGGTTCATCTATATGATGGGACTGGATGTTTTTCTGCTGTTGGAGTTGTACAGGGCTGTTTCATACAGAGCATATATGCTTGATGCAACCCCTTCTTCTGGTAGGATCCCCTAAAGTGCATTGTCTGAGTTAGCAGGAGCCAGAGTAACTATTACCTTTTTCATTTCTGGCCTTAAAAATCTATTGTTTGTGAAGATGGACTTATTTTGATGTAGCTGAGACCAGAACCTGTACCCAGTTGTAATCTCTCTTGCCTAGATATCAGATGATATTATACAAGTGTTGGTTTGTTTTGGAGAATGTAAATTGCTGACACATTAGAAAAATCCCACCATTTAGCAGTTCTCTTCCATTTATATAAAAACAGTTTTGTGAAGTCATTATGTATATTTTTCATTCACTTTATCTTCTTCCAGGCAAGATGAGATACTAGAAAACAATAGAGAATGCGAAAAACAAGCTGTTCTGCTTAGTATTTCTGTTATCAACACACCTCTCCGGAGGGGGGTTTCCTGATCTCAGAAATGCTTTTTCTCAGCAGTGCTCATCTAATTTTGCCATCCTAGCCCACAGCTTGGCTACAAAGCACTCTGCTGGTGTCCAGACACAAGCCTGGTAAATCCCACACAGCTTCACCCTGTACAGGGGTTGCCCAAGGCTGTGCCACACTTCACTTAAGAAACCAGTCTTCAGTGGGTCAAGGTGAGCAACAGAATGAGCTGGACCTCTGCAGTTGGAAAGCACAAATTACAAGAAATAGGATTTGGGCCAAGTTTTGAGAGTTACATTTCTCTGACATCTTCTAGATAAGTCTTCAAGCTAGCAGTACAATACTGTAAATTTTGGAGTTTTTAAAATTTATTTTCCTACCTTTTTTTTTTTTTTTAACACATAGATTGTCTTGAATGACCGGACAATTGATGTGAAACAGGATTTCACTTTTGGCATCAACCTAGCAAATGCTGCCCACCCCTGTGTGATCTCACCATGTGCAAATGGAGGCACCTGCGTTCCCAAGAAGGACAGCTATGAATGTGACTGTCCCCTGGGCTTTGATGGGCAACACTGCCAAAAAGGTAATGATGGCTGCGTTTCAACCCAGAAATCAGGAGCTGATCACAAAAATAAGAAAGATTTAGCACCTACAAGTGCTGTTGTACACATCCCTCGAAATAGAAAGCCTGGAGGCCAGAGTTCCCTTTGCATCTGTGCTCTTTCCATGTACTCAGGGAAGAATTTGTTTTGTTGTTTAGGATCATGGTAACTGTTATCCCAGCACGGAGCTGTGATCCATAGATAGCAGTTTGGTATCTAGTTGCTTGTGGTGGTCAACTGCATAACCCCCCTAGTTATGCAGTGCTGTACAAAGGGGGAATTCCTGACAGTGTCCTCCAGTCAGCAATTGTGTTACACCCTGAAGCACAAGCATCAATAACCCTTGTAATTTTATCCGTAGGGCTGACAGGAAATGGTGTTCTCATACAAAAAAGGGTCTAGTTCTGTTTTAGACACTGACTACTGTAATGGTAATTTCACCATCTGCACAGACCCTACCTTGGTATGGCAAAAGAGACCACCAAGGAGGAAGACTCACCTACATGCGTGTTACTGTCCTTTCCTCAGAGCCACCGTAACAGTTCAAACCTTAGGTTCAGAAAAGTGTTAAGATCTCATGAAAAGTGTTTCAAAAAATGTGCTTTGGGTATTCCACTAGATGGAGATGTTTCCCTTTTTTTCAGGCTTCGTCTTGAAAAACTCCTAAGGGACGATTTTGAAATGTAACAGTGAACTCAGTTCAAAAGAGCTGACTGACATTACTGTCTTCACCCACTGCTTCATTTCTCACAGGCATAAACTTTAAAGTTAAAAGTAGTGGTTTTGGTTAAATTGTGATTAATAGATTGGCCTTTTCTTCATAACAGACAATATCTTAGAACAAAAGCATTTTATTAAGATACAATGCAAGAAACCTTTTTGCTTACGTTGTTGTGGTCTAACTAATAGCCAAACCAACGTCATTTACTCTGTCTACTTTGTGGGGAGGGGGGAGAATTGGAATTTTGGCTTTCTAGATATGTACAGGGTGCTAAACTCCTGGCTCCAAGGTGGTATCTGCAGCTGTACCGACATCTGCAGGGGCAGTCAATGCAAGGGAATGACTTGCAGTTTCAGTGTGTGACGCTATGTCTGTTTGATGAGCTCCTGTCCATTTGCTGGTGCCACAGCTCCTCACCACTCCTGAGCTCCTGACCTGTGCTGAGCCCTGGGAGCAGTGTGCCAAGCTTGTGGTGCCAGCAGTGCTGCTGGTTGCTGTTGTCAGCTGAATGAGTGTCCAGGCTTTCAGAGACAGTCTGAAACACCTTGAGGCTATGACAGCTGGATCCTGGGTGCTGCTTCCTATGTGAATCCAACCTTGGTTCATTTTAAAGTGTCCAAAAAACGCAAGTCACCTGGCTTCTGTCCCTGCTACCTGTAGCTCTTGTTCCAGTGCAGCTCAACCTCCCTGCACTTGTGCAGCCTCAGCTGCCACCAAAAATCTGAGGTTTTGCTGATAGATATGCAGAGAGCATGGAGGTCTCTGAACCTGAGTCCACGACAGCCTTGATGAAGACAACCTGAAGCAGATTTCTCAAAATAATCCTTACCTGTGTCTCTTTGGTGGGGTTCAGATGTGGCTAAGGCAGGATGCACATCTATGTCCAATTCTGTTTCAGAACAGGGTTTTGGTTAGTGCACTCAGAAGGTGTGTGAGGTGAAGGTGCTGTCTCCATGCTTCTTTCCAGTGAGCTGCTGTAACCCCACAGTCTTAAAACCCTTGTGCTTGTGAGGGACTACACTTTATTCTACAAAATATACACACCACTTAAAAACTCAAGTTTAATAATGCTGGTATGAGGTACATGAGATATTGATTCATATTTTAATGGATCATCAGCTGAGGATTCAATAGTTTCTGCTGGCACTGTTAGGTTTTATATCGTCCAAGTTGTGGGGAGTGTTAAAGGTATTTTTGTACTTAATTACAACATAGACTAGAACAGCAGAGTGCTGTTTAGAGTGGTTAAATGTTCCTAATTCCCTGCTTAGAGCTGATACCTGGGTAAATCTTTATGAGTCACTGGGATTTGAAACCTAGGGCTAGCAGAAGGGTTTGGTGCTGGTCCTATCTGTCTGCACATTTGAGTGTTTTGAGCAGGCAAACATAAATACTTGGGGCAAAACAATAATGAAAGAGTGCTGCCTTCATGGGTGATTGTAGTCACTTACGAAAATGGTAAGTGGGTGATCACACATATGCAGAAAAGTGGGCATGAAATTAGACTAAGGGAGATTTTTATGCTTTAGAATAATAAAACCAGAATGTTCTTGTTTTGTTTTGTGCTGACTCACTGCAGAGTGTGGAAGTTACTGCCTAAACAGTAAGTACTGCAAATTATGTGAAAACTGCTCTGTCATTGTGTGTCTGTCTGGATGCTGGGTTTCCATTAAGCCTTGCAAGTTTATGTTGATAAGCCAAAATATTTTGTGAGGTTATATACTACTTCCTTAATCCTTGTGCTGTAGATATTTCAAACTGCATCCAAAGCACCTGCCAAGCTCAGAGAAGTGGCTGTAGAGCTGTCCCTGTTCACAGAACAGAGGGGCCAGGCAGCTGGCTGAGTGTTTTGTGGAGGTAGGTGCTACTTAAGGCTGCCCTGCAGTTCAGAACTCACTCATTCCTCCTTGTCATGAGAGCTTTGGTGCTTCTCTGCTGAATCATGATGAGCAAAGAATGTAAGTGTTTCATCCTAGATCTCTTTACTGCCCCAGTTCCCTCCCAGCTGCAAAGATCCTGCATGCATCAAGCGTACAGCTAAAATTTGTTTGGTTTTCCACAACCAAATTCAGTGCAGCAAGTGAAGAGCATACAGAAGAGCAAGCAGAGATAAATGCATAGCAAGTTCTGTAGAGGAAATCAGACTGCTTGGGCAAGGGCAAGGGCTGCTGCGTGGCACAGGCACCTTCCCCTGCTGAAGGCAAGAGCATCGGGGCTCTAGTGCAGGATGTGATGAAGGAACAAGGGCTCCTGTCATGCTCTGCTGCCATTCGACATGGTCAGAGACTATCCAGTGCAGAAAGTGTCAATCCTGGCAAGGAATATCTGGTCAGTGTAATACATCTTTTGCAGTCTTCCAATGACATTGGCAGGCTGCAGGCTGGGCATGGCCTGTGATGGTTTCCTTAGACACATTAGGCAGGTTTCCTGATTTCACTGTGGATGAAAACAGTCATTTGTCACTGTCTAAAATTCTCAGTCTTGGCAATTAGAGCTAAATTTCGTATTGTTGTTGCTGGCTGCCAGACTACACCAATTCTTGCGTATCTATGTTACACTGAACTCTGAAAGCTCAGCCAGCCACTGTGTTGTGTAAAAAAAGCAAGCATCCTTGCCCTGGAAAACTTGAAATTTATATAGATGGGATTAGCTGTGAGTTGAAGGGATTAGCCCTAAGGAAGAAAATAGGATGAAGGCATCTATTTTAAGTAATTTATACAACTGGCTTATATTAATGGAGCAGTCAGTTATGGGAGATCAGCAACAAAATGTAGGATGTTCACTCAACAGAAAATCTGTTCAGGCCTGTTCTGAAAGCCTACTGAAGGGGTATTCAATGGTTTATATCACACACAGCTGAGTTATTTTGCCAAACTCTTCTCCATGGGCAGCAGTGCACCAGCTCCAGATCTGGCTGCAATGTGTACTGCTGTCCGAGCAGCCATACAGCATAAGGGTACCTGGGGCTGTCTCTAGAGACGTGGAAGATGCTGTATGGGAGACACACAAAATATACCCTCCAAGGCAGCACTGCAGTGTTCAATGCACACAACCAGGGGCTTCACAGCCTCTGCCATGCAGCCTTTACTATGGCTTCAGTTACTTTCAGTAGACCTAAAGTGATCAAGGACCCCCTACAAGTCTTCCCTGGAGGCTGCCTTCCCCCACACTGCACCCCAGAGGTGAGCTCTGAACTGGCAGTAGTCATTCTGTGCAAAGTCACATACACTAAAGGAGAACACTGGAAGCTCACACACTGCGCTGCCTCTTGGCCTTCTTTTGCAGGGTGAGAGGTCCTAAATGTGCTCTGCATATGGTTCTCTGTTAGGAAATGGGGAGGAGTTTCTTAGACTATGAACGAGGGTGGTTAATGCATAAGCTTTGGCAAGAGAGAAAGTTAAATCACATAGAGAACCAAATAATGTGGAAACAGGGATAAAGATGAAATTTGCAATCTTTTCTCAATACTTCATGTTCTTCTGTGCTAACATTTGCAGTGGAACAATACATTAGGCCCAAGACATGAAGACTGTAGGTGGAGGGACTGTCAGCAGTTTATATTGCCTTAACTACTGCCCCTGCAGTTAGGTACAAACTGGTAGTACCTTTTTGCAAAGCTGAGTGTGTTCAGCTCAGTTCTGTTTCACTGGCAGGTGCCTGCCACTGAAGCAGTAAATCAATAAAAGTCTTGTCTCTATTTTTTCCTTTTGTTTCCATATCAGCTACCTGACACTCATCTTCATTTTTTTTACTTACTTCTCAGCCATTACAGAAGCGATTGAAATCCCACAGTTTATTGGTCGCAGTTACCTCACATATGATAATCCAGATATCCTGAAAAGGTAGTGTATCTGCTGTGAACAGAAATATTGTGTTTTGTCAACCGTTATAATGCTGGGACCCTCATGTGGGAGGGTGTTGTATATTTAAGTGTTTTAAGCTGTATTTCCCGTATTTCTACATTTCAGGGGGAAAATACCTTTTAAATGCATATCCTTATGGCTCAGTTTGTTATAATATCTGAGCATCTTGCAACCTGTAGAGAAATGGCACGTGCATCTGGCATGGACTGGTGTGTGCTTTCTTAGAGCAAAGAACAGACATACAGGCCCTGCATCTCTAAAGAAACTGAGGACTTTAACTCCTGCTTTAGCCTAACATTTACATCCTCAAAATTATTTTTTTTGGCTGCTATGTACTCTAGAAGATCCCCACATTCCAGCAAACTGTGTCTTCTTTCAACAAATTCATCCATTTCAGCCGCTGACTGAAGGAGGTTTCACCAATGTCCTCACTTGCAACTCAGTATCTCTCACCTACTGGGCCTATCTGATTTGGCCTTCTTACGCTTCTTCAACTGTCTTCTGGATATTTTCAAAATTTACTGGTTGTGATTTTATCGTATTTGTGTGGAATAACCTAGTGTCTATTGTGTTTGGGATTCTGGAGGGACAAATTCAATTCCCTCCCTCTGAAATGCTGGAAATGGGGATGTGAACCAGAATCCTTCACACATCAGCATGTAGATGAGTTGCAAGACGGCAACCCATGAGAACAGCAGAGAAGAAATGCTGCATGATCTTTTGTGATTTTTTTGAAAGAAGACTGTCACAATTCACTGTTTTACTGTTATTTCCTTCTTCATTAAACAGGGTATCAGGAACAAGAACAAACGTGTTCATGAGGTTTAAAACCACTATGAAGGAAGGACTTTTGATGTGGAGGGGAAATAGTCCCATGCGACCTAACAGTGATTTCATCTCTCTAGGCCTTCAGGAAGGAGCTTTAATATTCAGGTAAATTTCCTCTCCCATATTTGTGTAGCACACAATACAGTCAGGGCTCGAAGGAGTTGCCACAACAAATCCAGTGCACTTTTCCTTTGGCATAGTGTGAGACATTGAGAACCTCAAGATTTTGTTCAGTGATGGGTCCCATTTGTTATCTAGAAAGGGATGTGAGTTGAAGACGTGACATGCTGCTAGCTTTGCCTCATTTCTATTCCCTCCCAATTTTTAAAGCAGAATTTTTTATTGTTATTTTCTATAAGTTACCTTATGAGGGGATCAGGCTTCTTGAAGCACTCGCCATCTTAGTTAAGCAGAGCACAGTAGGATTGGCAGAGGGATCAGGGGTCAAAGACAAACTGCTGATGCCAGTGCTCACTGTGGGCTCACTGTTTGCCAGAGAGTGCACATGGGAGCAGGGCTTCCACCATCTCAAACCCCCAAGTATTCTACCCTGTAGACACACACACAGCTGTCACCAGGCCTTGTTAATGCCACTATTCACTGAATTGGTTATTTAAGAAATAATACTGCTGTCAAAATGCTGAAGTTGGGGAGTATTGGGAAATGTTGGGTTCTTGCTCCAGAATCTCTTTCTGCCTTGCAGACACTCAGGCAGACTCTGGAATTTTTTGCATGGTGCTTTTTTGGGCCTCCTGTCTTTTGAAAGCCTCGTCTTTCCTCATGGTTCCTTTTTAGCTTGTGTAAGACAAATATTGAAACAGCAAAATGCAAATGTCATCATTGTTATGGATTGTTGTGAGACACTGCCAATTAAATGGCAAAGATTTTGTTATTTAAGCTAATTTGAAGCTATTTTTTACTTTACTTGGCTGTCATTTGTTACCGTGGACACATAGATAAGTTGCAGATTTCTATTTAAATTAATTTATTTTAAGCTTTTTTTAATGGGATTTTCAGTGGTTAACTTTGCAAAAATCCTTAGTTTCCTCACTGTTGTATAAGCAAGGAACTGACACTGCAGAAATTGCACACTGTTTAAATGTCTTTGGAAGAGCCTGTCTGTCTGAAATGCATGGTAGTAAGTGGCTACTCTATTCTGTCATTGTTCCAGACAGTGCATTTTCTATTAGGGTTGTTGTTCTTCCTTGGAGATGGATACACAAAGGTTTTAGGACAAAACAACTGAATTTTACTGAAATTTTACTGTACCTTTCACATTTAGGAACATGAAAAATTAATTTCCAGAAGTAAAACTCTGATAAGCAATCACTGCATACTGAAGGAGGGCAACAAAGAAGACGGTAAAAGGACAAATGCAAAAAAAAATGGTCTTACAGAAAGGTTGATCGTTATGCTAGGTTTTGGCCTTTTGAAAGGTGAGGTCGGTAGAATATCAGGGCATTGGATTAGTTGGCAGCATTTTTCTGTAGCCCAAGTGTGTTCTGGTCCAGTTTGAAATCCAAAACCTATCTTTTCTTTCCCATTTTCTGTGGTGTTATTTCCTGTAAAATGTACCCGCTGCTGTAAATCCTTTCTGTTGCTCCCTGCTTCTGTGGAAAGTTATATCACTGTTGTAGGAGATCCTCTTTCATAAGGGATATGCATCTCATTTTTACAAATACCTTGATACAATCCTGAACACCCAAATCCTTCTGTAACTTCTGATCTAGACTGGTATCTGCATCCTGGGTTAAAAGGAGGTTTTTGCTTGAGACTCATTTAAACCCCTGGGGTGGAAACAAATTAGGGCAACCATTTTGCTCTGGGTAGCTCATGACTTTATGCGCTGCTCTCAAGTACCTTACCCTGACCTTGAATTAACTTCATGTTCAGCCTTTTTGAATCTCTCCTGCTTGGTATGGGCTGAAGTCTGGCAGCAGCTTACTCTGACTAGTTCATCCTGCTGGATTAGACAGCTAAGCACCCAATAGCTCACTGTGTTGTATCATCTACTTCCCTTTTATTAAAGGTGACCCAAGCTTCTGGGACCTAGAAATTAAAATGCCTGAAGTGTAAACATGATGAGGACACTTATGTCTGTTGAATAATTTTAGTAGAATTAGACACAAAGTAATAATTAGGGTGGCAGCAGAAGTAGGAAACTTCATGATTATCTCTGCATTTATTTATTAGGCTTCATCCATTCTAAAAGGTCTTAACCTTGTCTATAATTCAAATGATTTGTAGATCTGTTGTAGGTCATATGCCTATTTCCTTTTGTAATGATGTATTTATTAAACTTGTTTGCAACTTCCCACTGCTTGTCCCATTACGCCAAAGGTCACTGACCTTCATAATCCCTTGTTTTGGGTGGAATTGCCTTGCAGAGGCTCCCTTCTTGTTCCCATGGTATGGTGGTGATGCTACCCACTCTGACTTGGGCAGGAGGGAATATTGCCTGCTCCTCTGTGAGCCTGACTTTGTAAAATAAGATCCCTGCTGCTGGGACTATTCCAAAGGACTCCAATGGTTGCCCCAGAATCTGAGCGGTAGGGGAGTAAGAATGCCTGAGCAACTTGGCAGGCAACTGGTCCTTGCAAGGGAAGCAGCAACATTTTAATGATTTTTTTTTTTTTTTTAATTGTAGCTACAATTTGGGCAGCGGCATTGCTTCCATCATGGTGAATGGCTCTTTCAGTGACGGGCGGTGGCACAGAGTCAAGGCTGTTCGGTAAGTAGACATGCTTCATCTGGGAGGTGTAAAGATGCTGGCTGATGCGTCTGGATGCTGGTTGGGTGTGAATCACTGTGGCTCCACACTCACACATCGCTTAGGAGTGGAACTGTTAGCAACTTGGCTGTTTCAGGATGATGTACACAAAGATTATTATATTAGAGGTGACAGTGCCAACTCGGCACAGCTCAAGGCAGGCTGCCAAAGTCATGCAGGGCTATTCTGAGGCTGTGACAGACATTCTCTTAAACCCATACCATTTGGATTAAGAGTATTTTTCTTTAATGTCTGTGTTTTGAAATTCCCTAGTGAGCATTTTGTGGGCTGGCACAAGCACTGGAGCACAGACAATGTGAGCTTTTTCTATTTGGAGGAGGTATAGACATCTTGCAGTGTATATATAACTCATATTTATAACTCATTACCTCATGGGAGGTAACTGTGCCCAGCAGGTAAAGCACACATCCCTCTCATCATGAGATGTTGGTTCCCTGGAAATCACAGCCTGACATTAGCGCAACTTGTTACCAAATTCAGTGAGAATACAAACCCATCAAGTGGCTTTATGTCAGTACTGGTTTTGACCATACCTAGAATGAAGTGACGCTAGTAAGAAACAAAACTGCCTATTAGTATGTTTTATCTTAGCTTGCCTGTTTTTTCCCTTCTGTTGAAGCTTCTGCTGTTTACTTTTAATATTACATTTGATTCCTAATAACAGTTGAGAAAGTGTCTATCCTGCACTCTTCCCCAGCTGTGCAATTTACTTCTTTCCCAGCTCTTTCTTATCTGCAAATGTGTCCCACACCCTTTGCAGGTCTTTGATATCTTAGTCCTTAGTAAAATAGAAACAACACCCTGAAGAGTTTGGGTTGCCATAACACACTGTCTGTGGGGCTTCCTGGCAGCAGTCCCAAGCCTCTTCCATGAACCCTGCTGAGAACCGAATTCCCTTGGTCTCCTGGGCACTGGAAGATGCTGCTGCTCTTCCTTCTGCCTGGTGGTAGGCTGGACACATGAGAGCGGTTTGCTTTTCATTTCAGGGATGGACAGTCTGGCAAAGTAACCGTGGATGATTATGGTGCCAGGACCGGTAAATCCCCTGGGAAGATGAGGCAGTTAAATATCAATGGAGATCTCTATGTAGGTGAGTGCTCACTGTTCACATTCAGGACCCAGATTAATTTCTGTTCTTGCAAGGTTGGCTGCAAGGCAGGCTGTCCCAATTCTTTCCAGCTCAAGGCGGAGGCATCATGTGGCAGCCTCTAGTCCTCCACAGCCTGGTTTTTGTGAGGAGGCCTCTCTGAGTGGAATGGGGTTGGGGGAGTGCACCGTGGGGGTGCACTGTGGTACCCTTGGCAGGTACATAGAGAAACAGTGAGTGGCAGCTGCAAACCCCACACCAAATTTAGTAGGAATCTGGGCACAAGCTTCTTCAGCTCTTACTGATGCTACAATTTCTGCAATAAATAATTATCATCCCTGTTCATTACCTCCGGCTTATCCCCTCTGTATTTTCAAGTGCTTAAAATCTGTGTTCAAAACAACGCAGAGGAACCTGTAAATCAAAATTCTCTTCTGAAGTGCTCTAGGAAAGCTAATGGTGTTGGTGGGTGTGCAGTCTGCCAAGCAGGAGCAGACACTCGTGTTTGTGAAGAGATTCTGATGGCTGCCTTTCCCCCAGGTGGCATGAAGGAAATTGCGCTGCACACGAACCGTCAGTACATGCGGGGGCTGGTGGGCTGCATCTCCCACCTCACGCTGTCAACTGATTACCACATCTCGCTGGTGGAGGATGCCTCCAATGGGAAGAACATCAACACATGTGGGACTAAGTGACAAGAGAGGAATCCCGGTGCTGAGGACCTGTCCTGTGCTTGTGTGTGTGGCTGAGTGCGACGCAGTCCTCTACAGCTGGACCATATTCGCCATCTGGGAAGGTGACAAAGCCAAAGGGAAATCCAAAAAAAGAGAACATTTTCCCTTCTCATTCCCTCTTCTTTCCTCTCCTTTCCTGACAAACGAAACCAAGTATTTTTTGTGTATGAACCATGCCCTCTACCCTTTCAGTGTTTAGTGAGCGCTTAAGGTTGTGCATCAGTGCAAATGGCAAAGTGTGGTGTTATGAGTAGCTCAATGACTGTGTTGTGGTCCTTAGGTTATCTTTTGTAGTATCAGAGAAAGCACCTGCAATCATCCCACCCTGCAGTGGCACAGCGACTGTGCTGTTCAACAAATACGCCATCAGGCAGTGTATTTTGGCAATCACATGTTGGTCCTGGAACAAGCAGATCTTACCACTCTCTGATTTAGCTAAATTATGTTTCATCCTGTGTAACAGGATAACAACTAAAATGACTGGTTTCAAAATATTGTTGTTTGCTGAGGAGGAAAGTTCTTACAAGTCTACTTTTTTATTACAAGCAACAAAAACAACCAATTTTGTAGAAGTAATTTTATACTTGTCTATTTTTTATAGCAGCAGCAGACTTGCTTACATGGCATCACTTTTAACATATATGTGTACTATACAATTAGCTCTTTGCACACTTTCCTATAATGGGGATATTTGTGAGTTATGACCAGTTTTACATCTGACTCTTTTTGTTCTGTAAATTTTGACAGTTTGAAATTGTACATTATGAAGCTTTCCTGTCTTAAACAGATTAAAAGTTTAGGAAAAAAAGAGCAAATGCTTGCTACTGTGGTATTATAAATCACTTTTTTTTCCCCCAGAAAAATAAGAAAAGGGATTGCAAGAGACCTTGGTGGGTCACAGTCCTCTTAAAATAATATGTTTTCTGGGCACTGGAACAATCAGGCAAACAGAGTGCTATTGAGACACAATTAGAAAATGATCCAGAATGTCATAGTTTGGAGATTTTTCTTCCATAATTCTTTGTTCAAAGTGGATGAGTGAGCCATTTTTGGGAGTGACGGGGGAAGAAGAGAGACCTGAGCCTGCCCCATGCCTGCAGCAGGACAAGCACAAACCTCCTCAGTGGTTTAGGCTCATCTGAATACCTGTGAGCTAAAAGAACCTGATGAGGTGAAAGTAGTGGAGGTTTCTGTTGCATTTTTACTGGTCTCAGGGTGTCCCTGGCTCCCTGGGCACTCAGAGATATTCCCTAGACTTGTCCCGCCTACAGCTGACCTAGATAATGGCACATGCAAATACCTATTAAGGAGACCCCAGCTCTGCCCTGCATGATGAGAGGGATACCCAGATCACTTAGGTGAAAGATCTTTTACTTCTTGTAGAAATGGTAGCAGCGGTCAAAAAGAAATGCAGGCACTTGTTTAGAAACAGAAAGTAACACAAAAATACATGGTGGTGCCAGCATGTAATGTGCACCTCTGCTCTGCCCCCTGTTCAAATGGCACTTTGGAAAAACAGGTCTGTAGAAGACATGGACAGCTTGCAGAGGAGCTGGAGACACTCATGGTTTACTGCCAGGAGAAGCAAAGATACTCATGGTTCTCCTGCCAGAAGAAGTAAAGTTTTGTTTGGCCTGGGGAGGGAGAAACCTGTGCATGGTCAGGAAAAAGCAGGATAAAGTATACAAGATCAAGGTGTGTCTTTAAAATGAAAGCAAATGGAATTTGATGCCTTGGGATGTAAAGGAGAATTGTTTAGAGTTTGAAAAAGGGTTAAAGCTGAAACGTCTGGAGGCTGAAGGTCTTTCTGGTTGCTCACTGCAGTCCTGTGGTGGTGGCCAGACACAGCCTGCACTTGGGTTGTGTCTCAGCTGCCGTCTCTCTAAGAGGGAAAAATCACGTTTAAAGACCTCGTGGGGTTTCCTGGGCCCTAATGACCTGTCCTGAGATGTCACAGAGTAGGGAGATTTGACTGGCTGTACCCCTAATCCTGAGGACCTGTTGTGCTGCTGGTGATGGGGGACTAAATGGTTCACAAACAGCATCACCCTCTGCTCCGTCTTATGTGCCTTGCCTTTCCCACCCTTTCATTTTTGTCGCAGGGTTTGGAGAGCAGTTCCAACACAAACATCTGGCGGGAGAAGTCTCTATTTTAAGATAATTTACTGCAGAATACCGGGGCATTTTAGTACAAGGCAGTAGTTCTCCAAAACAAAAGCCGCTCTTTGAAATGCAGGGTAGGGAGGGGAGTGGGTAGGAAATACCTCTGTTGTTGTTGTGGAAAAAGAGCAGCAAACGGCAGCTCCTCACATGCCTGTTTCCAACTATGCATATCACCGTGTGAGAATTCAGAGCTGGCGACACATCACCCTGCAGCGGTGCAGGCTGAGCACGAGCAGCACAGCTGTGTGGTGCTGGCCAGGCACAGGGTGGAGAGTAGGATAGCAAAGATGCTAAGCTGTTTGAATCATTTAAGAAAAAAAAAGTCCTTTTTGCATCCTTTTAGAGATAATCAGAGAAACATCCCTCATCCACGTGTCCCCTCTCCCTGATGAAGCGTGGGGCTGGGCCAGAGGCAGCGGTTTCCACTCCAGGGGATGAGCAGGAGGTAGGTGCCAGAAACTCAGGAACATCTGACCACAAGTCGAGGCTCACCCCTCCACCCTCTACCAGCCTCCCTCTGATACTGGCTGGAGCAGGGAAAGGGAGAGGAAAGGTGGACAGTGCATGGCAGAGTGATCAGTCATTTTCTCTGGAACTGGCCTGAATGTGCTGCTTGCTGTCTCCAAGGATGTTTATTAGTCACATTATTTATTGCTCGGGCTGACTCAGATGCTTAGCATGACTCTGGTGCTGAACAGGATGAGCTCCTGCCCATTGACAGAGCATGTCCATTTTGCCACAGGTACCTGTGCAAACCATCAGTGAAGGCAGCAGTCAGAGGTGCTTGTCTCTCTCTTTGCAGTTTAATCCCCTTCCTTAAACTGCAGTTCCTAGATTTCTTCCTGATTTTCCACATTAATCCCAAAATACGTAACCTTCCATTTACTAGGGCTCAACACCTGCTGTCATGCCAGCCTTGGTGGACTGAGTCAGGCTTTGTGCTGGGCACTGGCTGCTGGGCAGAGCTGCCCCCTGACTGCCCCTTGCCCTGCCCAGGGAAAAGAGTGTCTTGCTGCTCTCCATCACTCCTCCATCTCCATGGGAACCACCTTGAGAATAAGCATTTAGGTTTAATCTGGTCATCCTGGAGGAAAATAAGGAAAAAAGAAAAAAAAACAAACAAAAAGAGAAGTCAAGGGAAACTAAAGCCAGATGAGATTTAGCAATGATCTGTGCACTGGTGTGTCCTGGGTGGTCGAAGATGAGGGGCCAGCAGCTTATTTCCATCCCAGTCCTCCCAGCCTGGCCCCAGAGAGCAAAGAAGCAAAGAGGAGGAGGAGGCTGCTAGGGTTGAGAAGCTGCCCGTTCCCTGGTGGAGCATTGACCTGCAAAAGGTGCCTGTAAAAATTTTGTGCCTGTTACTGTTTTGTCAGCCAGGCTTTGCTGTTTAGAGAATGTTTTCATTCTGTTCATAGAGCAAATAAGCGCAGTGGGAAATGCACTGTTCCAGCTCTGCATGTTCAGCTCCCTCCATGGTAGCATAACCACGCAAGGGGAAAATCTCTCTTTGAAGGACTCGATAAAATACAGTTGTGATTTACTCATGGAGAGCAGCAGCCACATCCTGTCAGACAGATGTATCTTTTTACCAGCATTTTATTTCTTGAGTGGTGTGTGTGTGTGCGCAGTGGGCTTTTCTCTTCTCCAAAGCAACACCTTACTCTGATGTCTGAGTCAGGTGGGGCACCGCCTGCTCCCACTCCATTTTTTCATTGGTTTGAGTCACTGGGGGCACTGTGGGTCACGTGTTGAAGTGTTCCTGACCCTGCACTTGGGCATTTCACACATGAATAACAGCCTGGCACTGGATTAATGTGGTCACTGCAGCTCTGCAAGGTCCTGACTTTCTGTCGCTATGGACAGGACTCGTCCCATCTGAAAGTGCCCTTTTGCCAAACGCCCTGCAATGGTGACTGTCTGGCAGTGCTGTGACCGACTGCCCTGATTTCTCTTGAATATCCATTCACTGTCAGAGCATTTTTCTTTGTTCATTGTGCACAGGACAAAGACGACGTTGTTCCTCTCCTCCTGCTATTTCTTTTTAAAGCATCCCTCAGTCTTCCTTTCTAGGAAAACAACAGTGCTGGTCCTTTCAACACTGTCCCCACAGGGCATGTTTTCCAGCACCTTATGTTACTGAGATATGTGGAAAAGTGAGGAAGAAATGGAGCTGCACAGCACAGACACCTCATGTTCAGGGTCATGAAAAATAAGCTTTCTAACCTACTTTTTTGTTTTGCAGACCTTTAAATAGTTTCTAGTGGCAGTAGTGACAGCATATATCATCACTTTTTGTGGACATGGTGGAATTTTCCTAAATTTTTGTCTTTTGGAAACATTGAAGGAGCAATATTTAACATTTTCTTTACCATTTCTATTGCTTCCATTTTTTTCCTCTCTAAAGGTTTTGAAGTTGGTGTTGGCAAAGCAGAATTCAAAAATGAAATCAGCAATTTATCATCACATTTAGGCAGTTTTCATTTTAACTGATTGTTCTTACCAAAACACAGATTTTTTTATAACTAACAAATGATCCGTACTCAGGGACTCTGTAAGCTTTATTTATGTGTTGAGAGAAACTTCTTGTGGTTGCAAATCCAGAGCAATGCTGTACTCTAATGCTACAGCAAGTGCCACATTAGGAGCAATCAGCGTGGACAGCACAGGGACAGTCAAGCAGAAGATAAGGATGTGTGCTGGAATAGGGTTAAACAGGGACAGGGAACCAGATGATGGAGTGAGACCAGTCTGGAACACAAGCCTGCTGTCCCTGCACTGACCAAAGCGGTATAAGGGCTAGAGAGGGCAGCTCTCAGTGTTTCACCTTTGGAACAGTTGAAGCCTTTCCTTGATTCCAGAGCTCTACGAGTTTCAGTCTTTTCAGAGCAGTTGTTTTCAGTCCTGCTAAATGACGTAGTGCCCTTAACCCACCTCCCCAGATCTCAGTGGAGCTGCTACATCCTCCCTAGCTTCTGTTACACCAATAAGCTGCAGCAGTCTGCTGTTGTGAGATAAGGAATTGACTCAGGCTTGAGACTGCCTCCAAGGAGATGGAGAAGCATAGTTGCACCATGGTGGCTTCATGTGTTGTGCAGTAATATGGCACTTCTCTGTGCACACGCTGCTAAGCCCAGGTATCACTCCCTAGTTAGTGGCTAGATGAGCCACGAAATTCCTTGGCTGTTAGTAGGACGCCACGTGCCAAGACATAAAGCCCATGTTATAACTACAACAGAAGCTGACCATCTCCATTCCACTATAACACGCTGACAAAGTGTCCTGTGCCACCCAAACCAACCCCACAGTGCCCAGCCTGGACCCATTCATCCTGCTGCTACACCTGGAGTAGGGACGTCCACCTTGCAGACCCCATGGAGAGCCTCTGATGGCTCAGCTCTGCAAACCGACAGCCCAAGTGTACAGGGAAATCACATCTCAAACCCCAGCTGGGTTAGAGCCATAAGCCCAGGAGGACACAGGTAAGTGAACTGGCCTTCTTCCTATCATTGCATCATATAGCAGGAACAGGAGGGCTTCAGTGAACCTTCCATGCACACGCTATGGCACGTTGTGCTCAGGAGAAGCTGCTTGGGGAGTATCTGTGTTACTACCCACTCTATCAGGAAGCCAAGGCTGTGCTTGCCAGATCCTGTGGTTATTTACTCTGGCACAAAATTAGAATAACTCTGTTTGTACTGGAGCATAAGCAGAATTTAACTCTTACTTAAAAAAACAACATGAAAGCAAGGAATATGAATACATTTAAGAGTGTAAGAAAATATATTTATTAAATTTCATGGCAATAGTATGGCAAAATTGTTAAATACATGCGTATTTTAGACACCCAAGCAATACAACAGGAATTACAACAAGCAAGCAAACTAGGTTTAAAACGTATGCAAAGTTGTATCTTAATGTTAGGTTAGTCTTAAATGGCAACTGCCACACTGAAATATTATATATCCCCAACATGATCCCATGCTTCCTTTTTCAAGCATGCATTTGTTTAACTGCTTAGCTGATAAATTTTCATATTGATACACTTTTTTGAATCAGTATTTTACTTGGCATGCTACTGCTTCATTAAAGTGCCTTGTGATGATTTTGCTAAAATTGTAAAAGTATTTTTTCAATAGCAGATTTGGAAGCTGGAAAACTTCAGTATCATTCAGCAACAAATATACATTGAATGATTACACTTAGTGTGTCATGAAGACTAAATCAATATATCAAGCTGACAAAATATTCTCAGAATTAATTTCTATAGATGACTATTTCAAATTGGCAAATAATATTTTCACTAGTATTAAACAAAAGTCCATTAAAGTCTTTGTAAAAACAGAACATAAAAACATCTCCAAACAAATTATTTATGTTGTAAAAAATATGGTATAAAAAGAGCTAAAAAAAATTGAACCTGTTCACAGTATATATTTTTTAATGTTACAGCATTATAATACAATGTTGTGTGTTTTTTCGGGTGACCTGTATGATTCCACCAGTTCTGCTGTTTTGTGCACCACAACAGGCTCAAAGTTCAAATTACTGTTACCTTCAAGTAGGATTTCAGATAAGAGTTGATTCAGTTGTCTTTTCTTTTAACTATCCCCTGCTTTACAAACTTTTCTGACATCCTATGAAACATAAAATTGCTGTTCATCCTAAGCCACTCATGAATCACATTAAGGAAACATTGACAAAGTGATGTTCAAGAATTCTTTTTTTTATTGTATTACTACTAAAGAGTATGACCTTGCCAGTTTCTATTTTACTTTGCCCTGCTTGAGCTATTTACTTTTTAAGTTTTTCTTACTCCAAATAATGAAAATGAGAGCAGTTCATTTTTTGCTTTGTCCCTGGGTAAGTTTTACTTGCTACATTTTGCACAATATGAGACCCAGTGAGTTGCAAAGGTATTGAAGCTTCTTGTGGAAGTTGTGCATACACTTCCACTCATGTAGCAATAGTAAAAGTGCAGCTTTGGGACTGTCCAAAAACCTACCTAGAGATTTTGTTAGGTATCACATTAAAAAATAAGGATTTCATCTGTTCTGCTGCACCAAAGTCACTTGGGCAGTGCTGTCTCAAAAAGAGGGTGAGAAAGGGATTATTCCTGTCCTCTCACGAAACACTCCGCCAGAACAGCTCACCTGCATGGGGATGCTGAATCCCTGCCCTCCAAAATGCAGAAGTTCTCTGAGATATTTTTATAATTATAAAAACAGAAGGAATTAATAGAGGTTTTGTGGGGGAAAAGTATTGTCATGCACACTGGGACAACTTGAAAAGTTACAGAAACCCTGCCAATACCATCTGAGGTTTGTTTGCATAACATGCAGAAAGGAAACAAACACTGGCTATCTTAGAAACACTGGGGAAAATCCAAAGTTATATAAACGGGGGAAGGGAAAGAAAATTGTTATGGAAGAAACTTTTCCAGCTTCTAAGGAGATATTTAAGAATTTAAGACAGTCCTAAACATAATGAAATTAGTTTTTAAACACTCCAACATTTCTGAATCCTTGTCCAGCATTTGGGCTCTCCGACTGTGTTTCCAAGGCTTGCTAAGGAAAAGGCAAAGAAAAAGCCAACAACAAATATTGTGAACTGCCAAACAGCATCTCTGAGCATCAGCCACACAGGTCACCACTTAATGCACAGCATCACTAGTGCTGTGTAGAGTGTCGGGAGGAGCGCAGATGGCAGCTGCTTCCTCTAGATGAAACTGCATCTCAGAAGGCATATATTCATGCACAGGACTCCAAAAAAAAAAAGAATCACTCTGGCAGTTGCAAGCCAACTTCCTCTGCCATATGCACCTAGGTCCATAATGATGCAGGCACATATGTCCGTGAGGGGTTAGGAGGTAGTGTTAAAAATATTAATGTCTTTTGCACTGAAATCTTCATCAAAGTCTGTGGTGGAACTGAAGATGCTATTTACATGGGAAGCTCTCCATAGATTTATGGTACGCAGAGCCTCAGTAGCAACCTGATTCTCTTAATGTTACATTTTTCTTATGTATTCAAAATTCTTTTACTATATTTCTACCTACTTATAGGGATACAAATATTCTATTTGCAAAGCAGTATTTATTTAAAAAGAGAGCACACAATTTCTCACTGCCTTTTCAGAGGGATATCTAAAAGTGTTCTCTCTCCAAAGCATCCAATTGCCTTCATTTTTGCTACTATTCATGTTCAACTGAGTGTCCTAGAGGACACAATCGCAGGAAACATCACAGCCCACAGGTTCCTGCTGAACCTGTCAAAACCAACAATAATAAAAAGGCACCTTAAATATGCCTTTTCAGAGCAGCCTAGAACTTGAGGTCAGCAGGAGTGTGCTGCTGCCGTGTTCTTAGCCAAGGAAAGTTCTGGTCCCCCACATAAACCAAAGATGAAGAAACACGGCGCATATGCCAATTGTGCCATGACAGACAACATGGCCACTGGTTCCCTTTGGAAATGGTTTACCCATGAAAGCAGCAACTAGGGATAATAAAGACAGCTTACCACAGCAAACATCAGTTTTCAGGTTCTAAGTCTGCCTATACAGCCACTGCATAGCAGGGGAGGTAATTCACTGCCTGCCTGTAATATTAGCTTACTATTTTGTTGATATACTACCTAGTAATTCTGTGAGGTATATCACATGCAGATCTACCATCCCAAAATTTAACACACAAACCTGAGATCCCAGATCTCACTGCATGTCAGAACAACAAAAATAATGAATGTGTCAAATAGGAGAGTGCACAACATTACATCAAACATGACTGATGTTCCATGCATACAGTGAACAGTACAAAAAACCCATTACAAACCCCAAATTGTCACATATGACAGGCATGGCTCAAAAATAAAAAGCAGCAGAACTGATGATTTTCTTCAGAAAGCAACTGCTTGGCATTAATACCCTACAACTCTGAATACTGATCCAACTTGAGGACTGATGCATGGAGTTAGGCATAATAGTTTTGGACATAATCCCTTCTGGTCATATCCCTTCTGGAAGTTTGTTGCTGTTTTTTTGTTTGCGTTTTTTTGTTTGTTTTTGTGTGTGTGGGGGGGTTTTTTTCTTTTTTTTTTTTTTTTTTAATTTTTTAAAAGCTGCACTTTCTATTCTTCTAGAAAAAGAACCAAAAAGCCAAAAGAACTAAAACAAAATAGATGTTCTATAAAGGAACAAGTTCTTTCAGAAAGTGATGGTAAGGAAATGCAGTACTTAAGCTTTCTAAGGTATTTTTCAGAAAAAATTGTCTGAAGAGGCTCACCAGGAAGCCCAAAGGCACTAGTACAACAAGTCTGATCCCCTCTGAAGCTTACAATTGTTATCAAAGCATTTAGAGGCTAAAGAGCACCATGCTTTGAAAGTGAATTTGGTACAAAGACGTTCCTAAAGATGTTTTACTAGTTTAACATGGCACTTGGTCTCAGAAAGCAAGTCCATTCCCTGACAGTCCTTGTCATTCCTCCTTACTGCTCCATGCACCTAGAGGTGTCTTCACATGAACACAACATTAGCACACAACCTCTCACTATCCATCTGACATTTGGATTCACTGCTGAAAATCTAAGACAGACATTGGAAAGGAGTCCTCACTGCCAACACTGAATAGGCTCAAAGGAAACCACAGATGTGAAGCAGCTGAGCTTCCAAGTGCTGGAATGACAACTGCTTGCTGGTTCATACCTATTAAGGAATAACGATGCTACAGCTACTGCACAAGCCTATGTCTCTCCCGCATTTGCCCCACTCTTCTGTTACTGAAGCCGTTGCTGTTAACAGGACTCTTCTGCCCTGCATCCTGGAAGTCAGAACATCAGTCAAATAAAAGGTATGGTCATAGTTTAAGAAAAAAAAAAAGATGAGTAATCAGTTGAGAGAGCATGAAGGCAAATCATGTATTTGTGGAGCTTTCCCCTACCTAGTCACTAAGAAATTAAACAATTTAAAATGTTTTTGCCTTTACTGAATAGGAAGAGCAGCACACAGCGAAACTTGAGTATGTGATGCTTGAGTGTAAGTGATTCACCACAGGAGCACTGCATATGGTCTTAGGCTGCTCCCTGTGAGCTCAGTCTGTCCTCTGCAGCTGCCCTGACTTCCAGTCTGCCAAATTAAAAATTGCTAGTACTCTCAAGCTTCAGTTTGGTTTTGTTTCTTGCAATACACAGCCATACAAAAAGCATAGTTATTCTTTATGATCAGCTGTTCTCCTACAGAGGTTTTTTTTCATTTGAATCACCATACAATACTGATTGCTCCTCTGCATTGAGAAACTGCCCTCTGAAAAAACACAAACCACTACCCATACACTCTGTCCATGACATCTTCTGCTTTCAATTAAAAGCATATGGCAGCACAAGCTAAAATTCCTCTTAGGACATAAACACATTAGGCCAAATCTACACTAGCAAAAAGAACTGTTCTAAAAAAGGGGTGTTGTGAAAAAGGTTTGTTACTATTAAGATTTAGACACCTCTCAACGACTAAGCACAATGGGTGGAACTGCTTCCTTTCATGTATTAGTTTAGTGTTCTGAGTAAGAGGCCATGAAACTTTCTCTTGAGCTGATGTCTGGTGAGAAACGGACATCAGCTCTTTGCACTGCCTGTCTTTTCATTCGCAGCCCTAATACTCCAAGACTCAACCTCAAAAGCCGAATCCTATCTGTGCTTTATGTTTTTTTCAGAGACACCTTGCCACCTCTTCCAGGTCTGCAGACTGATCTATTTTTCACTTCTTCACAGTTCACTCTTCCAGGAGGCGCACAGGAGCAGTTGTTACTGATGATGATTTGGATACTAATTTAGTGTTGTGCATTTTTGTCAGTTTTGGAATACCTCTGTATTTTCATTCCATGGAGATGGCAGAGACATGCCAACAATTGAAACTGCACTATCTATTGCTGCAATTACCCACAAAGTAGCTAATGAAATTGAGATCTGGAAAAAAAAATGGTTAGGACTTTATGGACACCCTTTTTGATCAAGCTGTTCAACATCTGACACCTCACCACTGTGTTTTACAGTAATGAACAGGTAAGCTAGAAAGTTTCTCCTGTAAGCTAGTGAAATTCATGTATGCCACAGTCTGAAGTTTACAGAGTGAAATATTACAGTTACAGCTGTCTAGAGATGCAGAAGTGAAAACAGGCATGCTAAAAGATGATTGTTCTGAACACTCCTTTAAGCGCAAAAATGTACATCATTTAAGCTTTCTTTGCATCACATATCTGGTAAAGGAGAGGTAGAAATAGCCGCACTAAAACCTCGTTGGGTTTCTCCCTGCCACTAGAGAAATCCTACCTTGTACTCCCAGGTAGGATTTGTATAGAAAGTCCTGTGGGGTAGACACTTAAGATCAGCCAGGCAGCAGGTAATATAAAGCTAATACAATAAAGACCATTGAAAGAGCAATTTCTTCTCAAGGAGCTAGTACTACTACCTCTAATTTCACATGCCAAACTGCTTGGACAGCTAATGAGCAGACAGAGATTTCCTCATGGCTTAAATTACCGCATAGTGCAAAGACTGCTGGACACTAAGGGTGAATGGAGTACTGTACCACTTTGAGGCAGGAGGTTTGAAGCAGAAGCTATGAAATACAAAATGCATTAGTGCAATACCTTAGGAAAGATTAACTCCTTAACCAAAGGACAGAAAAAATATAGAGCATTCTAAGTTAAAAAAAAAAAAAGGAAGTTTTAAACTTTATGCAGTTCTTATTGAGGTTTCAATCAGTGTTACACTTTTTTCCCCAAGTTTGTACCCCTGAGTCAAACACTGAATAAACATTGTACAGTAGGTACAGAAACTAGTGTCTAGTTAAAAAGCAACAGGTTTGAATGGCCATTGCTTCAGAACTGTTAAACAGTGACGATGCCCTTCCATGTGGGAGAAGGAAAAAATAGCACTCTCATTTGCTCTTAGTTTATAACTAGGTAAAAGATCTCAACAGTTCCCAACTACATTGCTTCTGTGTATTAGGCTGAGATATGTGATAAATGAAACCATCAGTAAGTAAACCTGTTGGGGCTGCATCCTTTGAGTCTGCACAGTTGAAAACAACTACAACAAAGCAAAGCAATCTTTCCAAGTTATAAGTTGCATGAGACTATGTTAATCTTGGAGCACTATGTGAAGGTAGGCAGAGTTCTTTGACTATGATTATAGGGGCTGTAAACTCAATACCCCTTATATCCAATATACTTCACTAGAGTAATAACTAAATTGCTATAACTTTCGCCTTTTGGCCTCTATTACAATGGAATATTAACACTTTCACTAAGTCAAACATGGCAACATTCAGCTCACTAGAACTTCTGCTGACTGTCTCCAAGAATAATTCATGCTTTTTGCACTTCTTGCTTTCTTTACAACATTGGGAATAAAAGCTTATTTAGAAGGCAGGTTCAGGAGCAACAAGGGCTCACTGTTAATCATTTGGTTTGTTCTGAAAAAAGTGTGTGAAGGACCACCCTATGTTAATGGGTTTAAGAGGGTCTTCATCATCCTTTGGGGGAAGAAGAAACTGTCGGGAATTAATGGAGCATGGGCTCCCAAAGGATGCATTTTCATTGTTGCTTTCAACTGATCCAGGAGAGTCCGGAGTGTCCATGTTCCAGGCATTTGTGTTTGCTTGAGGTCTGTAACCTGCAGTTTTATCTAATTCTTCCTCCACAGGTGAGGAACTCTCTGTATTCAGAGCACTGACAGACAGCTGCATTTGTGGCTTATAGCCTGCTGTAGTCACTACGTCTAGTTCTGGCTCCTCCTCTGATTTAATTTGAGGCTGATACATGGATTGGATGTCAATGTAAACCACCTGAGATGACCCCCCAGGTTCATCCGTAGGGGAATTTGAGATCTCTTCCTCGATGATAGGGGGGCAGTAGGACACAACAACATGGTTCTCCATTTCTGAGTCAGAGCCATCTTCAGGCACAGTGGTGTCTGCTGCTGGGGACATCATCTCTGTGTCTTCAATCTTGGGAGCTGCAGACTGTGTTTCCACCACTTCAACACTATTGGGTGTGCATGGGTTCATTTCCAGTGTTTTAAGCGTCTTATTCCCCTGAAGTGAGAAAAAGGGGAAGGAGGAGAGAGTTAGTTAAAAAATCTGGAAAACCTGAAAGCAACAACTTGCCCAAATTACACCAGTATGTCACTTGTGGATTATACTCATCCCACAGCCATTAATACAATATAACCACAAAAAGTGGTTATGATTTTTTGGGCTCATCACATATTCCTGTTAATGTTAAAACTATTTTACACAAACTAAAGAGACTTGAGATCTTGCAGGAAGTGTTTGAGAACTCTTTCCCCAAATCTCAGCTTTGTATAACCCACTTCAGAAGGCTGTTTAAATGCTCAGTTCCATCTGCTGTGACTACCAGGAGGTTAGGATATGGCATATACACATCCCCATACTTTCTCCTAATGCTGTCACGAAGATGGGTGTGTTACTTCCATATCATTATCATGTAGTGACACTTCTCATTAGTTCAGGAGAAGAGAAATGCAGCAGTCCTTTCCTAGCGCAAACATTACAAGTAACTACATTAACAACAACAAAGCTCTAGATAGCACCTGACAGAAGTTACTCAGTAAACTGGCTTGTTTCCCCCTGCCACAGAGTTTTTTCTGCAATTGGAACAGATGAGTCAAGGTTTGCAAAAGAATTCCTTAACTTGCAATATCTTCCAGAAGTTTAAAATACTAGACTTAAAATGAGAGTTACCTCACAGATGTTCCTCTGAAACTGCAGTGCCTTACTATTCTCAGGATTTGGGATCTCTGGATAAAATGTTTCTTTAATCCTTTAAAGATGAAAGAAAAAACTTTTATAAGTTAGCAAGGCTTGAAATAGATTGCAAATACACAAAAGGAGTCAGGACATTTCTCTTTAATTCAGAATACTGAAGACATCTGGTGCAAAGATTTAGTGCATTGAACTTTCCCTAAGTATAATGGAAAAAACAGCAACCTTTTTTTTTAGTGGAGAACTTGATATGCCACATTTACTAAAAGTCAAAGATGGGATGTCTACCTGAGTGTTTGTGGATGGCACACAAATTAAAGTATGTTGCCAGTTTATTTCCATTTGGGAACCATTTATAAACAGTGCTCACTGGGAGAGAGGCTCCTGAAAAACTTTTTTGCATTCCTCACTCTGACCTCTCTCTAATCTGTCTCCTTCTACATTGTGTTTTTGCCACCTGACTTTGAACAAAGCCCACTGACATCTTTGGGTACTTAGAGACAACAAAGAGTGACTGCAATGATGGAATACCCTAGCATTGAAACCAACACTTCCAGGAAAAGATGAGAACTGAATGCAGGAACTCACCATTCCCTCTTTCGGTAGCAGAAGATGCTGGCCATCACTCCAAGCAGCACCACCACTGCCACGGGGATGAGAATTGCAATGATTAATCCTACAGCTGGGGGATAAAAAAAGGAAGGACAGTAAATATATATCCAAAGTTATCGGCAAGTTTTAGGCCTTTTGCAACATCCACAGTGATTAAAGACCATTTCATTAAACTCACGTAACAGTGGTCAGCGAAGTGTGACCTATACCATTACCATTCCCCTTTGCTGGAAGAGCAAAAGTGCACCCATAAACAGCTGATTCAGTTACAACTACAGGAATCAGCAGATACTTCTATCTGATTGCTTAATTGCAAAAGGCTTCATGTGCTGCACAAGACCAATCCCAACAGTGATTCTGTTCTCACTAAGCACTGGAATTGCACTTTCATGCTACCTGAGCTGGCCAAGCCTGTTGGCTCTTACAGGCCAACAACTCACTGCACCAACTGCACTGTCTCTAGTATGGTTTATAGGGCTTCTAATCTCCAGGTTTTAGCTCCAATACATTCCCACTGCCTTCCTCCATTGATGTTAAGTGCCTCAAGTTTGATTTTTCATGTATTTTAGTTGCACTGCAGTGTCTTTCATTAGAAATACTTTTTTTTTTCCCTCTCATTCCCCAAAGTCAATATCTTTTTTTTTTTTCCTAATTGCCTTTTTGTGTTTGTTTCTGTCAGGGGATCAATAAAACTGAATTCAAAGCAGAAAGGCATCTGTTTATGATTCTTAAACTGATAAATATTTCCACAATGTCTTTCTTCCCACCATCTATTAGCAGATATTCATCATGGGAAACCTGGCAAAAACAACTAGCTGAGAAGACTTCTAAGTTGAGAAGACTAAGCTCAGACTCCACTATATTTAGTAGTAGCTGAGAAGTTATTTTTCTTGCATACATTACCATGAACTACAAAGTAGCTGTAAATAAGAAAGGATCTTTCCCTCACCCTGAATGGTACCAATTTTTGTATTTATAAATGACCAACTAAATAAAGGAAAAATCAGGCTGTAGGCCCAAACTACCTAGGGAGACCAGAAAAAAACCCCAACAAAATAAGCTCAGCTTTATATACATTGTACAGCTCCTGTGCTAAAGACTATTAATAAACAGGGATAATCAACTTACAGTCCTCCTTTGTCACCACATAGAGGCTATTTGGAGGGCTCAACCCACCAGCAGTGTAGGCTTGTAGCTCCAGCTGGTAACTTGTTTTGCCTTGAAGATCAAGTATTTTCATAGACTTCTGTGTTAAGTTAGTGATATTGTTCACTTTAAGTTCTGGATTCCCTGTTTGTTTGGAAGCAGTAAGAAAAGCATAACTGTGTAAGAAAAGATTCACAAAGACAGCCTGAGCTTTAGCAAAAATTTCTTGAAGCCAGCATATGAAACCTGAAGAACAGTCTGTGTAGAGGAAAACTGAAATAAGGAATCCTAGCAATGCTGCTTGCTTATATAGCACCAAACAGCACAGGAGTGTGGTGTTGCCACTGGAGATTAACCTCATTTCCTTACACTCCTGCTTGTCCTCTTATGTCAATGTGAGTCAGGCTTCAGTTCTGTACAAGATGGGCACTGGAAGAATATACCCTATTAAATATAGCCATGTAACCTCCCTGTCTCATCTACTCAGAGTATCTGTGCACAGGGCAGTGTGACACATTGCTGCTTAGTCACTGCATAACTTTATGGCCTGACTGAGCCAGGGTTTTCTCCAACTTTTGCTTTATATTGAAAAACAACTGTGCTAACCACACAAGGAGCTGATTATTTTAAATGCCTTCATCACATATCAGGGGCCAGTTATGCCAATGAGTAATGCTAGTGAATTATTATTAAAGCATCTTTTCTATTAAAGTGAAATTATTTAAAAAAAAGGAAAAAAAAACGAAAAAAAGAAAGCATAAGCAAGGAAGTTGCAATTTATACAATCCATTTACCTGATTCTGAAAGTCTAGGCTTTAAAGCATCTTTTTCACCTTTTGCGAAGGAAAGAAGATATCCTTTCAAAAACCCTCGGCATTCTTCAATAGGAATATCTTCCCATTTTACCAATATAGAATCTGAAGAAGTTTCTTCGACAGTAAAATTTGGTGCACTTTTTGGAGCTGTAGGGACAATTATGAAGGAAGAAACTAGTAAGAAATCATCTTAACCTTAAATGCCGAAAACATGTAAGCATTTTATTTCAGGGTTTTAATTAGTTATTAGTTATTAATCAGTTTTATTTCAGGGTTAGCATTTCCAACTTTTTCCTCGACACTTTTTCCCTCACTGTTAAGAACATGTGAAAACACTTAGTGGGTAATGTACTACAAAAGTACAACTATGTTGGTCTCATTGTTATTAATTACTCCAGTATTATCTACTAAGAGACGCTGAAATGAAAATTTCTCTTTGGTCAACCTTCTTAAAGACTCATACATGTAAATACCCGTCTTCCTGCAAAAAGCCCCAAAAGATTCTATAAACATTCAGAGGATACAAATTACTTAGCTTTTAAAGGCTTTAACTCTAACTTCATAGCTTTTCCTAAAATTAAACAAACTCCACATTCCTATCATGGAAATCTATCTCAGCTTAAAAGAACTACTCTTAACAGTCTTTGCAGGTCCTTATTGCAATAACTGAAGCCTACTGAAAGGTCACATGCACCAAGACTCAGTCTGACACTTGGCTTTGATCTACCAATCCTAAACTCATGTTTAAGAACACATCTGTTTTTCTCTTGGTTAGCTGTCCAAAACCAAATCTGAAGTCTTACAATGAATTTACGCTCTTGTGCAACGTGAATACATTTCTCAATTCCTATCAAGTTTCTTCTGCATGTTCAATGCATTTTTAGTCACCTAAACTCTTTATACCTTGAAAGCTTCCGATCTGGTCAGATCACATATGGAAAACTCTTCTGGGAAACTGTTTGGAATTTTTACAGAGATATAAATGATTGAAAGCTGAGTTTCTGGTAATATTGCCTTAATCTCACTTCAACCTTAGCAATGAAATAAACAACTGCCTTTCCAAGGGCTCAGATTATGTCAGCAATTCAGTTTTCCAGGTAAACTATTCTAGCAGATCACACATCGAACTTCAAAGCAAAATGAGTGTTGTAGTTACAATACAATACAATATAGCTGTGGTCTTAAAGGGTAAAGTCATGTTCAGACACCTGGGAACAGAAAGCATTGAGACACTAATGCACCTCCGGGCCGAGGAAAGTTCAGCCCTGGGTCAAAGCTCAGTTACCCAAGCAGGATTGGTAGGGGACAGAATACAAGCACAGTTCTCAAAGTGGCTTGTGCTCTAAGATCTAGTTTTGGTCTAAGAAGTGTTTTCAAACAGAAAGGTTATGGATACTTTTTATATTTGC
>VZRE01010244.1:0-52188 GCA_013396775.1 Cephalopterus ornatus | reverse complement strand
GTAAGGTTTGAGCATTCGGCAGAAAAATCGGATCCAAACCCTTACAATTGGAAATCAAGAGATGAGTAAATCAGGATTACTTAAGAGACACCGACTCTTAGGAGTTACACAGGTATGAAGTCCAAATGCACTGAAATCCTGAGTGCTTACATTCTAGGAAGTCCATAATCAGATAAGTTTTCTACAGAAGTTCATTGATTGTTAGAGATTATTAACCTTTAATATGAGATTACTGCGTTATTGGATTACCCAGATTATGCATTATCAGATGATTATTATTAAAAATTCTGTTATTATTACAATTTATTACGAACTATAGGCCATCTGTCCTCCATGTTGTGTTATTTACCCTACTCGCTTTCTTTCAAGCTTGAAAACAGCTCACGTAAATAGAAATGTTGTTGCTCTTATGATGCCTGTGATTATTACACTGCTGTGTGCAGCAATAACTGTGGCACTCCAAGGTGCTCAGCCTTGGCAGCAGAGTAGAAGGATCATTAGATATCGGCTGTGTTCTTACCAGAAGTCAACAAGCTTGTAGTAACATTAGCACTCCTGTATTAATTGGTAGAAGTGTATGAACACTCTGGGTAACTGTACAGATTTCTTGATAGTGGAGACCATCTTGTTCAGAGCACACGATTTCTCATTATTTTTCTGCTGTTCTCGCAAAATAAAATTGTTAGCAATGTTCCCTAAGTGGCCTGAATAACCAAAACACATAGTCCTGGTGACCTAACAGTGAAACTCTGGAACATTCTGCTGTCATGTTGCCATGAACAGTAAGAAAGACACCAGGGTCCATTCCAGTTTATTAAATCGAACAGTGTTGCTTTGCTTTACAAAGGGAATACACAGATGGAGATAGATGGTAAGTCTGAATCATAGGTAAGTCTGACTTAGAGACTACAAGCAGAAAGAACACTTTCTTGCCCATTTCAGATCACAGAATCACAGCATGGGTAAGGTTGGAAGGGACTACAGTGGGTCGTCTGGTCCAACCTCCCTGCTCAAGCAGGGATGACTGTTAAAATATTTTAAAGGGGACTCCATAAACACAGTCTGCCTCCTTCCACTCCTTCATGAAAGAAGAAAGCTTTAGAAGAGTGTTTTAGTCTGAATAAGAGGACGAGCCTCACAGTTTCACAGACTCACCTGGGTGGTGACACTGAATGTTGGAGGACCTCTGTCTCCCACAAACCCAGTGCTCTAACACAGGTACCTGAAAGACTTTGGTTCTGCCTACATGGCAGATAGAGACTCTTCAACATTTGAAACCTGGTTTTCCTAGCAGCACAGTAGGCAAACAAATAATTTCAGTCAAAATGGGTTGTTGAAACTGATATATTCTGTAAAACCAGTGTTTTATACTGTAAACTGACTTTTTCAGGAGACTCCTAGCAATTTCTAATTAGGCAAATACAGCGGGGGAAAAAAAATCTATTAAACAAGCTGTGCAGAAGGTTGCAGAGATAAGAAATCATATGGAAATTATTGCTGAGCTATGTAAAATAGCCCATCTTAATTCAATGCTTGTTTGCAGTCTAGTGCCCATTTTTCAGTAAACTCCTAGCATATAGTCCATATAGTAGCCATAAGTAGCTAAATAATAGAGGCAGGAAAACATTTGTATAAGAACAATTGTCTGACGCAGCCTGTGAAGAGGAATCTGCTCTTTAGTTAGTACATACGGATGCCCACTTGTAATCCCAACACTGTCATAGGTTGTAATAGTTGGGGAAAAAAAGGAATGTCAGAGTACAGCAAGAGGATGAAAGAATAGATCTGGGATTCTTTTTCATGCATGTGGCCTTGTCCAGCTTTTTCTATTTCATAAAAGTTTGATATAAAATGTATTTTAGACAGTGATTGGAAGCCTCCTTGCTGTGTCTTCCCAGCTGAAAGCCGTTTGTCATGCACCACCACTTCCCAGTCTGGGTTAAGAGACATCTGCTGTTTCTTTTAGTGGGAGAAGGAGTTACATAATTTAAACAAACTGGATCATTACCAAGGCGTTTAAATTCTGTGTAATGTAAATGTAGAGATGGAGGCACAGGGTAAGCGCATGTGAAGATCAGGCAGATCTCTGTAGGCATTGCTTGTCTGATTATTCTCTAGGGAGCCTCAATAATAATGCTGAAGTGACTGTATAGGACAGGTGCACTCTCTGCTGGATTAAGAACTGTTTGGATGGCTGGGCCCAGAGAGTGGTGGTGAACGGTGCTGCGTCCAGTTGGTGGCCAGTAACTAGTGGTGTCCCCCAGGGATCAGTGTTGGGCCCAGTCTTGTTTAATATCTTTATTGATGATCTGGACGAGGAGACTGAGTTCAACATCAGCACATTTGTGGATGACACCAAGTTGAGGGGGAGTGTCAATCTACTGGAGGGTAGGAGGGCTCTTCAGAGGGACCTGGACAGGCTGGATAAATGGGCTGAATCCAACGGAATGATGTTTAACAAGGCCAAGTGCCGAGTCCTGCACTTTGGCCACAACAACCCCCTGCAGCGCTACAGGCTGGGCAGAGTGGCTNGAGTGGCTGGAGAGCAGCCAGGCAGAAAGGGATCTGGGGGTTCTAATTAACAGGAAGCTGAACATGAGCCAGCAGTGTGCCCAGGTGGCCAAGAAGGCCAATGGCATCCTGGCCTGTATCAGGAACAGTGTGGCCAGCAGGACCAGGGAAGTGATTCTTCCCCTGTACTCAGCACTGGTGAGGCCACACCTGGAGTACTGTGTCCAATTCTGGGCCCCTCAGTTCAGGAAGGATATTGAGGTGGTGGAGCAGGTCCAGAGAAGAGCAATGAGCTGGTAAAGGGACTCGAGCACAAGTCCTATGAGGAGAGGCTGAGGGAGCTGGGGTTGTTTAACCTGGAGAAGAGGAGGCTCAGGGGAGACCTCATCACTCTCTATAACTCCCTGAAAGGAGGTTGTAGCCAGATGGGGGCTGGTCTCGTCTCCCAGGCAACCAGCAGTAGCACAAGAGGGCACTGTCTCAAGCTCTGCCAGGAGTGGCTTAGGTTGGATATTAGGAAGAAATTTTTTACAGGGAGAGTAATCAAACATTGGAATGGGCTGCCCAGGGAGGTGGATTCTCCATCCCTGGAAGTTTCTGAGATGAGACTCGATGTGGCACGTAGTGCCATAGTCTAGTAACCACAGCAGTGTTGGCCCAAGGGTTGGACTTGATGACCTCGGTGGTCTTTTCCAACCTGGTTGATTCCATGATTCTATGATATATCCTTGCAGTTTCAGACAGGCACTGAGATAATGGTGAAGACAAGCATGCAAATTAGGAGAACTCAATTCTACTTTATTTATTTGTTATGTTATATTTCTCCTAGTCATTAGAAGAATTTACTTAACCAGTTCATTTAATAATTAATATTTTCTTCCAAGAGGATCTTCTCTCCAGATAAGACAGCTCTTCAGAGAAAAGCTTACGATATTGAAATATGAGAGAGTTCAGTCTGTTGTGGTCCATGAGACGAGTACTAGATATCCACAGAAGATACAAATTTCTTAATCATATGAAATGGATCATCATTCCTTGAAGTTGTGTCCATTCCAGGAAGGTGCAGACATCAACAATTCTGTTGTTAAAGCATCTTTGAAACCTGGCATACATTTAGCAGCTGGTGTTTCTGATATTAACATATTTCTACCTTTTTTCCTAGCATACAGAAAAGTATCTTGACTATTTAGTAATGTTCGTGAGACTTTCACTGCATTACACACAGGCTTTGGTTATATGGCAACTGCTGATTAACTAGTACCCTATGTGGGGCTGCAAGTCCCATTGGATGCAGCTAACACCTTTCATCTACATATTTCCTCTCCCTCTCCCCTCCTCTCTTCTCTCCTCCCTCTTTTTGACACACTAATCTTGTGTGATGTACTTCTTCAGAGCACGAACATCTAGGTTTTTGTATGCCTGGGATTTAGCACAGAGAAATGTTACACTTAGTGTAGTATGCTAAGGCTGCGCAATGCTATTTGTATCTCTGCTGAAACCCAAACCCTATTCTCCAGTCTCTTTTTACAGGGATTCTTGTTAATGAGGGCTCATCACAACAGGAGGGCAATACCTCTCCTGGTATGCAAGAAGTCTTACTTGATCTTGTCTCAGTGTTTGGAGTTCATGCCACCCTTCTGCTGTTCCTTGCCATCCAGGTTGACAGTGGCAGGTGTCTGTCTCCTCCTTCAGCCAGAAAGTTCTTTCCAAAAGGGCTAACAGCCTGTTCTCTTCTGTGAAATACAATCCTCAAACAAATGTGCTGAAGCTCTGGGAAGTAAGAACGGGAATTGTTCCACCTTTTTGCATGTTCAAGGTCACCTTGTGCCAATAGAGATGCACAGCACCACTATGGGCTGAGCCTTCCCTCCCAGTGGTCAGGGATCTCTACATACAGGAGACCAATATGTTGAGCAGTGTGTTACTAGTGTATTTTCCCAAAGCCAAGAGCACAGTTGTAACTGAGCTGAGCGAGTAATGGAAAGATTGTGATAATATCTTGAAAGCATTGGATGTAAAGGGGGGCTTTTAATAACTGGAGAACAAGACTATTCAGGAAGACCCTGGTTGTACCTGTCTACAGATGAAAGATCTAGAGGACTTGCCTTTTTGAGGCAAAGATGGGTCAAGGCACTATGAGAATTAAAAGTGGATTCTGTTAGTGTTTAAGGAACTTTACTGCCTCTATTTGGGAATTTATGGGCTGCTACTTGAAGTTTTATGATATTAATGGAATGTCTCAGTTTGATGAGTCCTGTGTAGCATTGTTCTTCAGTCTTCTTTCACATCCAAGAACCCCCTCCACCATTCAGGAGAGTGTGTCACCTGCAGAGTGAGTGAACCTGTAGCCAAGATCTTGACACAAAAAGAAGGAATATCTATGCCTTTTAAAGATGTAATCTCTGTAGGTACTTTGACACTTGTCCTGACATGGCCTAGAAGGCTTTCCTGGAAATCTGGTGTTGAGAGGGAGGGACATGAAAAAAATACAGGTACTTCTGTGGAGGGGAGTGGGAGCCTGTGTATGCAGAAGAGAAAAAGACTTGTGCTAGCACTGTTGGTGACTTTGTATGTGAGCTCCATAGCACCACTTTGAAAAGGACCAGTTAGAGTTGCTTTTGCATGACTTGATCACATCTTAAACCCCGACTTCTTTCATTTATGCCTATCAAATATCAGACTGTATCAGTATATGTCCTTGGGAATCATTAACCTGATAGTATTTTAGTAGCCTGGAAACCATAATGAAGATTGTCACCTACAAAAATGGATGTTAGGTAAGATGGTATCACCCATCTCAAGCCAGGTCTGAGGAGGCTGAGCTTGCTGGCTGGGCGAAGTGTCCATGTAAATAGCAGGGGCTGCTGACAGAATAAGATCTAGCATACTGTGGGCTATATAAGGGACTACACCATAATATCTGTTCTCCCATGAAAGTTCATCAGTTCAGCATGGGACTGAAAAAAGCTGTTGTACATATCAGAAGCTGAAAGAGGTAAAGTTGTTGAACTACAGTATAAAAAAGTAATAATGTTTAGTGTATGCACTTCTGCACTCTTCTGTCACACATTAACTGTTTATTCTTTTAACTTGGGTTTTGCTTTTCTGTATTTCACAATATTTGATTAATTTTTTTACCACTTGTGATGTGTTCATGTTTGATAAGGAGGAATGAAATTTATCCCACTAAACTCGAAATGCAGAGATGCTGCTAGAAGGATTTATAGATAGATTAACAAGTTCTGTTTATCTGTTTATGCCTTTAATTAAAGGCATACCAGCTAAAGAAATGGTTAGATAATGACTACTTTAAGCTTCTCTCGTTACTTAATTGGAGATAACAGTGTTAGTTAGTCTTCAGCTTTGATCCAGAAGTACAGGGATCCAATTTCTGTCTCCATTTCCAGACCCACCTGTCACGCATAGATATCAATCAGGGATAGTTTTACCTTTCCGAAAATAAGTCTAAAACCGTGAAAGGCTGCTATTGGCCACTTGAGGTCACTGTAGCTCCATACACACGCGCACCAAAAAAAGACAAAAAAAAAAAAAGGAAAAAAAAAAAGGACCCTTTAATTAACAACCGACCAGGAAAGGTTTAAAGACTGAGTGTTCTGGGACTTACTTTACTGTGTTTACAGTGTGAAAACTGCGGGATAAAAACAATAAAACCATAATGCAAAATGTGACATATTTTTGCACATTTTTTTAATCAAATGGTGCATGTTTAGGATATATTTTGAGCAAATAGTGTAGGAGTCCACTTCCCACACGCTCCTTCTCTACATGCTGTGAAGATTTCTAGTGCTCAGCGTGAGAGAAAAGGCACTAGGATAATGCCTGTCCTCTCATCTTTACATAGGAAGGGATTTCTCTACAAAAAAGTATTTCCAGCCTCATGTGACTGTTATCTGAAGCATTTGCTTCTCTCAGCTGGCTGCCTCTTTAGGAGATCTATACCATGAAGACACAGGAAATATAATTACTGTTCTTTTGTGATTTCTCAAAATTTCACCTTTGTCCTTCTCTGTCCCCTCCAGACAGTAAAAGTGCAACATCTGCCTCCCAGCAAGCTGTGGTGCACCAGGACCCAAAACCAGCTCTCATTACACCCGGTTGCCTATGCATAAGCAAACACTGTAAAAAGCACTGAGCTGCCTTCACTGAAACTTGTTACCTGCTGCATGTACAGCAGTGACACCAAAAAAGGCTGCAAAATCAATGTGAAAAGTTGGTCAGACGTTATGACTTTTATCCTGCCCCCAGCTCCATGCTGCTGCTGCAGCAGTCCTGCCATCAGCTGTCGAGCCAGCCAGCTTAAAGCCAACTTGGGAAGGATGAAATTTTGGCAGTAATACACAAAATGGTTTCCTCCAGCAGAGCTCTTTAGCATATGCTCAGCCACAGCTATGTCCCTGACTTCAAATGGTGGATAAGAATAGAGTTGAAGAGTGTAAAAACTTTTTAGAAGACTCAGAATTGGTTAAGTTCTTGTACCATAATGGTTACAAAGTTTCCTGTCTCTGGTGGTGCACCTTGGACATCTCTCAGTCGAAGACATGGATCTTGCCTCAAAAAAGCCTTCAGGTAAAGACAGTCAGCAGTTAATATGAAAAATTCAAGTGAGGGAAAATACAGAGGGACTAAGGATCTGCTCCAGTAGATTGACATTACTAAAAGCACTGAAACCAAGGTTCATCTTATACAAAGTACAAGTCTCAGTCTCCCTTAATAATTTAGTTCTGAGGGATTTAGTCCTTTCTGTATCCTTTCTACTGTGCAGAAGAAAGCACGAATGAGTGAGGATTGACACCTTCCTGGTATGGAAGTACTCACTTTTAGGTGATGGTCATGCCCAATGGTAAGACAAGCTGTGCTATCAGCAACATGAGAGACCTGGCTTGGAGCAATCTGCCTGTTTCAGCGGGAGGAGTTTTGTTGTGAGGCAATCTGGCAACTAAATGGCAGAAAAGGCCACAAATGTGGTGCGTTTCAGAGACAAGTTATGGTCACATCTCTTTCTTTGAGGGAGGTGGTAACAAGCCAGTTTAATAGAAAATTCATGCATGCTTAAGTGTTGGTATGTTGTGTTGTTTATTATATTTATTGACATCTGATAGTTGGTGCAAAAAACCTTTATGCACATGTCTGGACACTGGTGATGCGAAGTGTGGTGAATAGGCTTGCAAGACAAGTGTGTGGTGGATTAAGATAAAAGAAGACTAAATCATATAGTGGACTCCTCTGGCTTCATTTATCTGTATATTTACTTACACTGCATGCAGTCTGCATGTCACGCCTCCAGTGGGCTCATGCAACCCTGCAAGATGTGTGGGGTAGGTATGTAGTATGCAGCACTGCAGCTGCTGGCTTTATGTTTGTATCTCAATAAAAAGGGAATAAATTTGGAAAGGGATTGAGATTTTGATGTTTCCATTTCAGACCAGTGTTGCCTCATTTTCTGCAGTGACAGGAAGTCCAGAAAACCTCTTTGTCTCCTCTTCATTAGAAACGCTTAAAATGATTATAAACAGGGCCTTCATGAGTGTCCATTAATCGTTTCTTTAGGAGTATTACCACTTAGGTCACATATTTTTAAGGCTGATGTTATCTGTTAGAATTGTTTGATGTCTTCATGGACTTGCACAGCATCTCTTGCTTGTCTGAGGAGCTGTTAGGATGTTAATTTCAATATATTTGACTTCACTATGTGCATAAATACATTCAATACATCATTAGAATTGAGTCCTGAGCTAGAGTTTGAAGGAGGATAGAGAAACGCTACTCCAAGACAGTTCACTGCATGTATCTCATGCACAAAAGATGTCCAGGGTAAAAATGCCAAAGAAGACATTTGGAGAAGATGGGAAAATAGGGGAATAGGCTCATGGCTGGTCTTGTTGCTGGGCATTGCTACCATAAGATGTACAGCTCCTCTGCCACAAAGGTGTCACTTAAATCCTTTCCTGTCACAAACTTTGCCTCCACAGGATTATAGATGGAAGGGAGAGGCTGGTACAAAGGACATGAGGTGAGGGTCAAGGTATATGCTCTGCTGCTTCCAGCTGGCAGAAATTTGAGACGCTTAGAATGCTGACATTGAATTTTCATCTGATTTACTATCCTTCTGGGTTTGTTTCTTTGAAAGCCAAGTGTGGGAAGAGGCCTTACTTAAAGTCTGCAATTTTCCTTCCACTGTGTGAGTCTATGTTTGAATCACATCAGAGACAAGCAGAGAGCAGTAGCATTGGGTTTGCTCAGATGGACCTGATGAAGGCAGCCAGAAAAAGGGGCTGAATACATGGTGTGGGCTGAGTCTGGGTACTGTATCTGGAGAAGAAGGGGCAAGGAAGTCTCCAGGTGCAGCAGTTATCCCTGGAGGAGGGGAGCATGTGTGTAAATGGGTCTGGAGGCATGCACAGAAGGGAAAGTCCCAAGGGTAGGTGGGCACTGGTACTCATGTTCACTATTGAGAAACCACCTTCATTCCTTTTCACACAGAAAACAGAAATCATGCATTTAACACCTTACCAACCAACTCTGCTGTTTTCAAAATATTTTGTGGTTACAACCTTTTTCTACCATTCAATTTGAATATCAGACAGGAAGAAAAATTTCAGAGGAGGAGAAGGTAGTTTCCAAGGGATTTGCAGCAAGAATTTTACTGTAGGAGAACTCAAAAGGAAGTATTTTAGAAAAGTTAACATTTGATCCTAACCTCCAATCTAATTTGAAAAATCAGCTCTTTAGCTCCTGATTAGCAAGTGTGGCTGACAACTCTATAAAAACCAGCCAAGCTTTAAACAGGAGACCTGGCATCTGAAAGACATTATCCATCAGTTTGTCCTTAATACACCAACATCTTTGGGAGAAGCGAGACCAAACACAGGATGATGTACTTGAAACTCAACTTTGCTAATTATCTGTAACTGCTTGAGTGATTTTAGGCAAGCCTCTGTGCTCCTGCCTCTGTTTTCTTGTCAGTCAGATATGATTTTCCTGCTTAGTGCTATGAAGCCTGCCTTCTCTCAGGCACTCCAGTGTTTGCAGCCTGTTTACCAATTCCTCCCTGTTTTTCCAGGACTGCTGCTTGACCTGTTACCATACATTTGACAAGAATATTGGACAGCCATGGGATAAGCTGCCTTCCCCTCCTAGATCTCCCTAAGGAGCCTATAAGGCTGTGTGACACCTCCTGTCTCATGTGGACTCATGTTCACCACAGTGGCATATCAGAAAAATAACCAAAACCTGCTGTGTCTGTGGTTTCAACTTGTTTGTCGGCTTCCTGCTCTTTCTATCAATACCAATCCTAATGAAATGGTAACTGCATTATCTACACAACCTCTAGCTGGTGGGGATGAGCAAATTAAAGCAAGTCTTTGTGTACACTTGTGAGCCTTGTTCAGTGCTAAGCTTGTGTTATTATGGGTCATGAAACAGAGGGGGGTGGTAGTGATAACTGCATGTGTCAATCCATGCCAACAGTTTCACCAAGTCCTTTCTTGGCTCCTTCATGGCAGGTTGCCTTTGGAGGAACAATTAAGTCTCTTGCTTTCTCTTCCCCCATACTAGGCTCAGTCCTGATAGCCTGTTTTGTTGTTTCTCTTTTATTAGTCCAGACTTTCTGAGGATTCACTGTCTCTGCCGGCATGATTTTGAAGTGCAGGCAGGTTGTGCAGGTATCACTGTTCATCCAGGAGAAGTCACGGTCAGAGGCCTGCTCAGCTTCAGGGCGTATTAACCACACGGCCTGCATGAAATCCTCTGCTTATCGGAACAGGTGAGCCTTATCTGCTGGCTGCTGCAATGCTCAAAACATTGCCAACAAAGTCAGGAATGCTGTAATGTATTTGCCAGGACATCTCCATGGTAAAAATGAACCTGTTTCCATGCTTCATGCTCATGCAGAGGTGGAAGGATTACCCTCACTGTCTATCACAGCACCTCTGCATGACACAAGGGAAAGGGAAGCTGCCTCTGCTCTCCAAGCCTGGGCTCGTGTTCTGCTGAGACAGGCTGCCAACCTTCCCATTCTCCCCCTTTTCCCTTCCTTCTTGGGCTGCCCTGAGGGTCTGGGCTTTTTCCCAGACAGCAAATGCTTTATTGCACTTGGACCTTGCCCTGCTGGAACTGGTTTCTGCTGGGAGGTCAAATATGTGGCTATCCTATGCAGAAACTTGCACATTCTTATTTTTAATGTTATAAATTAAAAAAAAACCACCCCCAAACTAACAGTTTATCATGTTTGAGTTATCCACCAGTGCAGATGCATCATCCTCCCAACCCAGCTTGACAAGGTTTGACCATGTAGCAAGGGTGTGACAAAGATCCAGAAAGAGGGTGCAGATGGACACATACATGCAATCACTCGTGCTTAAATTGTGACTCCCCTCATTTCAGGGAAAGTGCACATCCCTGCTTTACTTTCCTTATATGGGCAGTGGAGGCATTTTCCCTGATTGCTTGTGATGTTATGTTCTTGAGTCACAGAGGGTGTGCAATTAGCAGGGCTTGTTTTAGCTGGTGGGAGTTTGGTTGCTACATGCACAATTTTGGACATGCTTCTGAAAGGTCCTCTCTTGGAATGAAAAGATCACAAAGGAATTTCATCTCTTATTTTTCAGTCCTTCTCAAAACCAAACAGAGATCTTTCCATGTTTGTTAAAAAATTGCTAAGGGCTGTATCCTGAACTCCTCTTCTCAGTTCCCCAGGGGAGATACTACAGTAACTCATGGTCATACATATCCAACCAATCTTTCACTACACATTGTACACGGTGAATAATAATGTCTGACCGTGGGCCACAGTTTAAAGAACATAAAATGGGGCAATTTGCAGTAAAATTTGGATTTAGACACATTACTGCTAGTCTCCATCATTCCCAGTATAACAGACGGCGAAAAAAGGCATTAAAATAATAAATTGTCCGCTGAAAAAGCTGTAAATCCAGACCATGCTATGAATTTAGCACCACAGAACTGCCTTAATGAGCCATGGGCTGCCACCTACTGACATGCTGTTCAGCAGGAGACTGAAAGCAAGACGGCTGTAATGTTAGAAATAGTACGGGATTCACTGACAAGCCGCAGAGGTGTGAAGAAATAGGTAAGGAGGAAAATCATTAGTCTGCTCGTGTTTGGAGTAGGAAATAACAGCTGCGGCTCAGGGAGGTGGTGTTGTCATACTGTAGCTGCTTAAACATCATATAACTTTGTGATAGGATTTTTTTCTTAGGATTTATTTGCCACTGCCCTTCACCTTGAAAAATGGACATGATATTTGGTCAACACAGTCACACCAGAGGAACGGATACTGCAAAGAAAGGAGACAGAAAGGCATTCATTTGACCCAGTACAACTTAAAAAAGTTATTGGAGTCAATATGCTCAAAAGCAGAAAAGAAGAATGGTAACCACTTTTGGATTTTAGATAAGTCTCAAGGTTGTGAGAATTTGATTTAGCACTTCTAAACTACTAAAGGAGTTATTATTTGACATTATCAGTGTAATTACCTTAATAAAGAAACAATGCAATTTTGTTATTAAAAACATTTAGATTTCAATGCTTATATATTAAAAGAAATGCAAAATTCTGCTATTGAATGGGCAATGTAAAGAATTACATTGGTTATACACCACCAGAATTCAGCTTGTGTGAAAGAACCAAGGCTTTAAATAGTACAGCAAAGGGATTTAAAATGAAAGCAAGAGTAACTTATTTTTCACTTCCACTTTGTGTCTGCCATTATAGAAGGTACTGATATGCATATATTTCCCAAAACATTTGCACAGTGTGTGCAGGAAAGTATTAGATCACTATTTCTAGACTCTGAACTGGGACTTATCTTGCATAGTTTCAGAGGCTTACATTGTCCTTTTGTACACTTTCTGCTGGATAGCAGACTTCCCAAGTGCCTTAAAATAGCTGCTTGAAAAGATATAGTTCACCTCTCCTGCTTTAAACATCTTAAGGATGAGATGTGTTCCTTGCTTCTGCTGGTGAAGGGAACGAACACAGCAGGTTCAGATAAGCCCACCACATCTATCGTCTGAGTACTTGGAGAGTGAACGCGGTTGGAAACGGCAGAAGAACAATTTCCAAGTATCCTACCAGTATCTCCTGCCCTTGATTTAGAAAAGCTGTGCTGAAAGGGAGAAAAGGAGAATCAGTGTCTCTAACCAGGTCTCTACATGATCTTTGAGAAGCAGCCGTGAGAGCATCTACCAGCACACAGCGACCATTGGTGCCCAAAAGCTTCGCAGGCAGCTCATCGGGGTGGAGGAGGTCAATCTCATGGTCTGCTGTCCTCATGGGTTGCCCTTCGCTTGTGCCCGGGCAGCACTGGCCGCTCCTGCCCATGCAGACTTTAGCTCCTGGTTTAGCATGGCGATGGGCCAACTCTCAAACACCGTGCAGACTATTTCTCCGTCCTTCAGTTCTTGGCTTTTCTGTTGTCAGAAGAATCAAAAAAGCCAAAGAGGGTGATAGTTTTCTTGAGAAGGACACACAGCCACCAAGACCTCTGCTGAAACAAGCAATTATTTCCCAGGTGAGAACATTTCAATGACAAGCTGCCTTAGGATAAGAGAGCGAGAGGAACAGAGTGGGGGACACAGTCTGTTTGCATGAGAATATGCTTCAGGAACTTAAAAATTCAAAGGAAAAACTAATGAAAATTCAGGCTTAATTTTTTCCCTATAACCAACCTCCTTACATCTCACAGCTGATTGATAATTTGCTTTGACATCTCAGTTGCAAAAAAGAATGGGGAAAAAGGGAAACTCATGGCAATATGCCACCTAATTATACCTACAACACAAAATCACTGCTTCAGCTGTATCTGACAAACATCAGGGAAGCTTTAAACCTGGCTATGCATGAAATTTCTAACAGACTTACCACATGTGAGAAAATTGCCTGCAAAACACTGAAAAGGATAAATTCTACACTTTATTGTGTTCTAATTAAATAGACAATGAGGCACCATATCTGGATTATTTTTTTAAACCTTAGATGCTTGTATATCTCATTATAATAATTAACAATACCACTGCAAGTGAAAATCAGTTTTGTGAGAGTTGATACCCAAGTTATCATGAAAGAGAATAGTAAGGAGAATTGCTTTCTACTTGGAGAAAAGCAAGCTGTGAGATTTCAAAAATAATTATCATAACTGTGAAAAATCTGCTTGGCAGCTCATTTCATTTGTGTCTCAGGGTTGCCATTCTTTCTTTTCAAAGATTTCTTGCTAGGTCTAAACACAGGCCTCCAGTCTGAAGTTAATTCCCCACTTCAACTTTTAAATTTGCTTTTGAAGAGAACTGGGAAAGAATTATGTTTGGTGACTTCCATGATACTCAGCATTTAACTGTACTTCATTTTCACTCCTGGATGTAGACTTCAAAGTGCTACAGAGCTATTAATCCATCCTTCAGTGTTTGCCACATATTCCTTGTTCTGCTGTGGTTGGCATCAGAACGTGCCAAGACAAAAGGTCTGGCCTTAGCAGGGACAGCAGGAGCATGTGTCCAAGGAATTCACACTCTGAGATCTTGCTTTTGTACAAATGCTTAATTTTACTCTCCTTAGTAGTCTGAATGTATGCATCAGGGTATATTATTTTTTAATAAAAAGGGAAAATAAGGAATCCTTATAAATGGTTTCAAACATTAAGCTTGGTTGTAAAGAATCCCTTGATCCTTTACAATGTAAAAACAGCACTCTGTTGATCATATACACGGCTGGCCTAGTTTGGTTTTAATGCTTTGCTATGGGGAGTGTCAAGGGTATCGCTATAAGGGAAATTGGAATGAGCAGTGCTTATTATGGACTCCTGTTAGAACTATGCACTTGACATAAAACTAAACTACGCTCTAGTAAATTTTGTCTTTGCTCTGACCCCTGGAAAAGAAAAAAAAAGAACCAAAAAAACCCAGAGCGTTATGATCTCCTAAAAGTGAACAGGCTTGCATGAAGATGTTGCGGATACTTTTCTAATCTATTTGAAAATGTATTATTCTATGAAGGACATGACATAAAGCAATTTTTTTTTTCTCTCATGCTAACTTTTTGTGTGCGAAGAGTAGGTTTTAAAAGTTAATTTTTGATGCCAAATCTCTTTTGAAACACTCTGTAAACATGTGTATAGCTAAGAGAGTGGCAAAATGTGGTCAGAAGGAAGCCCAGGCAGATGGGGAAGAAGGTGTTCCTCACTCAGGGAGAAAGAGGACAAAAATGCATCTGGGAAGATGGGGTTTTGTAAAAAAAATTGTCTCTAAAGCTCTGACTGCAGAACATGACACTTTTCAAAAGAGGCCCTCTTTGTTTTGTTGTGCTTCTTGGTCCTACCTGCTTACTGCCTTCATTTATCTTTCACTACCTTGTTGGTAAGCTTTTGGTTCCAATGAATCTCTTCTCGTGTAGCTGTGGGTCTTTTATGTGAACAAGCAGAGGGGCATGTGATGCTTTCTGTTTCAGCATAACAGTAATTAATACTGTGATGACTGGCACTGGATGCAGCAGGAATTTTGCCTTAATTTGAAAAAGCATATTGAAAATTTTACGCATGTATCTGCAGGTATTGTATAATGACAAATTTGAGAGTAACAGTGAAAGTCTCTGATTTATACGAGGCTTGTTACATCTTTTCACCACCTCATAACTGCTTCATGAGGGGTTTTTTTTTAATGTTTATATTTGCATTTATTTATACTATATACTTTGGATGGCTTTTTAAAGAGGTGTGACATTACTCCTGCTGTCTCTACTTTGGAGGAACTTCTTTCCATTAGCACTAACATGGGACAAGTCTCACTTTATCCGCATCCAACTAAAAGAGCAGGGAAGATACGTCGCTGAACCCCTTGGCCTGGAGATCAAATATCTCACATCTGGGGGAAGTGATCAAACTGCCGGTCAGTGACACAAAACGAGGGCACTGATTTTTTGCCCCTTGCACTGTTACTGATGGACTCTGGACAGCTGACACGTGAAGTCTAGGGTTTGCTCTCCTTAACTGTGGTGTCTGAACTCCCCCTTGGTGCCCAAGGACTGTCCTGCACCAAGTACATTGATGGTGACAAGACAGCTTCTGTTTTGAAGCAGAGCATATTATATGTCACAGAGAGCAAAACTTTCTTTAGCAAACTCTTTTTATTCCAATGAGCACATCCTAATTGCTTGTTAGTGGACATGAATGTACTGAAAGGAGACCTGGCTTCTAACATCTGAAGGATGAGGTGATCCCTAGTGCTCAAACCACCTGGAAACACTGTTTTCCTTTCTTACAACTCTGACAGCTTTCTTCTCTTGCAACTGTATTTATTGATTAACTGGTCCAATGTTTATCAAAGCAACTTGAGAGGTACTTTTTAATAAAATATTTTATATGAAATAAACTTTACTGCATTATAAAGCTTCATGTCACACCCTGGATGTTATTACTGGCAAATCAACATCAAAACCCACGTGATGATTTGTACATTCTCAAAGTTAGAAAAGGAATTTTGCTCTTTAACTGTTATGTACTAATTTTCCTCCTCATCACATGACAGTCAAAAGTAGCAGAACAGAAAGGCACTGCCATTTCTTTTCCTGGACATCAGAGAAAACTCCATATACCTATGCACTTCAGTCCAAAGCATATATTCAGATGTTAATGGCCATTGTGTGATGTTGACTGATCCCTCCGTGACTGACTCTCTGCTAGTGAGAAGCAGAGTTGTCTCTGTCCCTCCATTTCTCTTGCTGTAGCTGTGGTTCACCTTTTGTCACACTGTGCTAGTCACCAGCTTTAGTCACAGGAGTCTGTCATGTCAGCAAGTTTGGGAAAATTCTGAAATGATGGATAAGCTACTGAAAACTATATGTACAAGAAACACGGATCTGATTTCAGCTGTTTCAAATGTGTCCTCTATTAGCAAAAATGAAATGACATTTCCATGACTGCTTACAATAATTAGTGATACCTTAATAGAAAATTTTGCAACGCTGTAAAAATTGGAAACATAAACATATTTATTATGTATGATTTTCAAAATAAATTTACATCTTAGGGAAGAGGAAAAAGGCTTTTCATATATGGCTGAAAAAAAGTTAAAGGACCCTTTTTGACCTTTTTACTACAAGACTTCTATTTTCTTTACAAGACTAAAGACATTATGTGACCACTAAGTATCTGTTTATTGCTTTTGTTTTGCCTGTTTTGCTGCAGCCGGGTGGATACTGCCACCCCCTACTTCAGAGCTCCTTCTCTGTGAGCATGGAGTGCTGCTGAGCCCTGGGCCAGCTCTCAGCACAGTTGGCTGCACAGCTTTATACTCAGTATACGGCTCCCCAGGGACCTCCTCAGATACTTCAGCTCTGCTTCTCAGCTTCTGGCATCTGGACTTTAAGCATTTGCATTTAACATGCACTGTCTTCCAAGCCTTACAGAAATGGGACAAACGGATACACAGTTTGGTCCTGTGTTTGAATCTGAAATACTTTTAACAGTCTAGGCTTTAAATCCTTGGGCTGGATGAAGGGAGAGTTTATCAAGGAAAAGATTAAGTTTAAACCCAGCGTTTCCATGTTGATAACAGTATTATTATTGCCATCAAGCGCATGCACTGCCTATCTCCCTGGTAAGTAGCTCCGGCGTATCATTCAGCTTCAAGGTCTGTTCAAAGGATTTTTTGCTGTGTTCTTGTTAGCTTTGGATTGACCTTCCTTTCTTCCCCTTCAGTTTTTGTTTGCTTGAGGAGCAAGTTTTAGAAAAATTTTGTAAGCATTTACAAAAATGAAGCTAAATCTACTCAGGTTGTCTCATGTTATGGGGCACAAATACTCCACTAAAAAACTAACATATATTATACAGTTATATTTTAAGTATATACATTTCAGGAGGTAACATTTAATATTTGATATATCTTAGGTGTGGCTGTTTCAGGGAGAAGAGTATTGGTGTTCTTGTTGGCCGAAACTTCATTGCAAGCAGATGCTTATACATTCATTCATACTTATGCTTTCTCTTAGCTTCTGCAGTTAACCTAATCCAGTTGCCCGTGGTGCTTCTTGGAGGCCAGCCAAGGTCCTGGGGCATGGAGCTGGGCTTTTGTCCAATGTGTTTGAATGATTTGTGGGTGCCCATACAAAGAATATCTGCAAAATCTTTCATTTTTTTTCACGTTATACAGTCTGACACCTTCAAGGATTTTCATCATGTCCTCTTCTTTGGCTTCCAACAGTGCTGCTCTTTCTGCAGCTTCTCAGCAGTGTCTCTGTCCTTCATTCTTATCAAAGGTGACACTCTCTCTTAGTTCTACCAGCAGAATCTCTGTTGTTTAAGACCAGTTTTGCATGTAGCTGTTTCTCTTATCACAAGCCAAAGGTTGAAATGGCCAGACTTCTACAAAGCCATTGTTCTTTGGCCAGTTCCACAGATTGTGCCCAGTCAATGTCAAGTCTTGGACGAACCTACTTGTTGCAAACTCTGGAATTACAAAAGTAAAACAGTAAGTAAAGCTACTGTGTTAAAATGTAAAAGAGGTTTAAGAAAAAGGTTTCAAAATTGTAATGTTCTGTAATTCATTATAAATATAATAAAGAAAGGGGAATTGTGGGGTTCACCTTACAGAAGGATGCCAGAAGGGTATTCTGGGATATGGAGTCCTGGGTACGCTGTCACACATGGACAATGAAGTGCCCTGCTGTGATTAGTTAAGAAAGTCGTGCTGTGATGTGTGACCATTTGAACTGACTACTTAAGCCTTTGTTCTCTCTCAATTAACAGATTCTGTTGCACACCACCATTGGTGTTGAGGGTTTTCTGTTACGCACCATGCTGGTGTCTGAGTCCATGCGGATTTATTACTTATTAAATGAATAAACTTGCCATAGTCATGCACAAACAATCTTCCTTTCACTTGTTCAATGTCATGCACAGATGACCTTCCATGCACCTTGTCATCAAAGCACACTCAACTTCATCAGACACATAGGGGTCCTAAGAAGTCAAACATGCTGGAGCATTTGTGAATAATGAAGTTGTTTTAAATATAATACCCTAGTGGTGCTTTGGTATTCCTGAGCATATAGGACCAAAACACTAATACTTTTCCATAAAAGCAAAGGAATGAAAATCTTCGCAGTCCATCTTCTGATTTCTGTGTCAGTCTCGGTTGGTCCTGATAAAGTGTTTGATGGATATTGGCAGAGAGGTCTGCATCTTGGGTTTTTATAATCTGATATCCTTAAGTGGCATACTATATATTTTTAAATTAACATTACTGTTGCTTGGTTGTAGCCCTACATCCATTTCCTACACGTATGTCAGTATTAACATTATATCCACCTCTCTCTTGGACTCAGAATTACACAAAGTAGGGGTTATTTAAGGACCTGACCCGAGGTATTTGCTATAGGCGCCCAAATTATAATCTGCATCAGTCAGTCCAGGCAAAGTTCAGATGCTGCTTCTGTGTGCAGACAGCCTAGATTTCAAACTCAGAAAACTGCCTTAGAATTCATAAGCTGAATAATGTTGTAGCAGGATAGGACTGTTAACTCTATGCTTTGAAATTATGCAGTGGTTAAATATATTCAACTCCATGTCATTATCTACTGACTGTAAATCTAGTGAACAGTTTTCAATCATACAAAGAACCTGACCTATCCCGAACAATTGTTTAAATGAAAACCTGCAATTTGCATGGGTGGCTGTTGCATTTTGCTTGGCAAAGTCTCATTGACAATCTTTGTTGGCCAGTGTTACAAATATTATTGCAGTCATATAGAATCACAAATTACTACTTGAATTGAAACTTTATGTGCTGAATGATTTTTCTTCAATACATGGGACTTCAGATGGTTTGAAAAATGGACTGAAATTACTCTTGGTTGCACAACAACACATCCTCATAAGATGGAAAACCTCTCACATCTCCTTTTAAAAGCCCAGTGTGTTGCCATAAAATGAATTGTTTCATATGAATGTCTTAGTTCTATGACTAATGGTAAAACTGAAGAATTTTTTTTATGATACGGGAAAATATTTAGCTCTATCTAAAAGGAAGCACCAAAAAGGACAAGTGGGATGTTCATCAGACAAGAAAATTTGAGAAAGAAGAATTTAGTGGTGGCCAAAGATTACAGTTTTTCAAATTTTGACTTTTTCTCTGGTTGCTTCTCTCTCTAAGTGTTATTTCTATAACTGTGATAATGTTAATAGGTGTAGAATTAAAGTTACTACAGGAAAAGGGGATATTTGTGTGTGTGTGTCTGATGGCTTTATGACTTCGTATATGCTGGGAGTGGGTTGAGGTGGAGTTTGAGACATAAGTTTTATAACAATAGTCTCTCAGCAATCCCCTCATAGCACAGTAGCTCCTCACCCAAGAACAAATAGAGCTCCACACTCATGGCTGGCTCTTAGCCAAGCCATATGCCTTCAGCTTTGTATACTCTTCCCTTGTACCCAAAGCACTGCCTCAGTGGGTCCAACTCACCTTTGATGACTTCAGGCCCTACCTGAATCATGAAGAAGTGGCTATGGTGCAACTGACAGATGCCATTTAGGATTCTCCAGGGTACCTGAGACACTTGCCCGGGACTGTCACATATACCACGGGACTTAGGAGAGATCTGTTCTCTTCCAAAGGGGCAGGTGCGGGCCAGGTGAATACTCTGTGCCATCCAAAATAGTGGTGGCTACAAGTGCTCAGGCAACTAAATCACACTCTAAGACCCCTTCTATAATCAAGGGGGAGCAATAATAATTTTTGGAGGGTGGTTCAAGATACTTGGTAAGTTGACTTTTTCTGTTGACTGCAGAAGACTCTTCATATGATAATGCTCCCAGTGCTAAGCATCTCAGTTTGATTAGATCTGTTTGTACATCTCGCTGTTCCAGATGACACGGTAACTGTGGAGAAAAGCATATGCTGATTCTAATTAGTTTCTGATTAGATCTAGGCAAAGTGTTTTTCTCTGAGTAATGTATTTACAAAAAAAACCCTACTGTTTCAAGGTGGCTGAAAATAATTCATGATATTTGTCTCAGTTTTGCCAAAAGACTGGGTTACATAAAAATGACAGCATGCTGTAAGGAAAATCAGAGGAGTTTACTGTGATCTTTTTTGAAATGGTTTGTTTCCACATTTGTCTGCAGGGTAAGGTTCTTATACTGACAAGAGAAAAAGGGGACAGACACCACATTGCCAGAAGAGGAGAAGCATGCTACCTCTTCTTCCTCAGACCTCTGTGATTTGCCTGCTGATGGCAATTCAATGCCTTATTCTCGTTATTTTTCAAATCCTGATTAAAAGCCTCTTAGTCCTTGACAATGATGGGTTGGCTGGTAGACTGAAGATGTGGTACATCATGTCGTTTAACGCTGCTTCTCTTTGCTGTTGGTTTGTTTTTATTCACTCACAGCCTCAGAGCAGCTGCCAGCTTGCTGGAGGCAGGGCTGTCCCCCCTGTGCTGGGGCTGCACCTCTGCAGGATGTTGCAGACAAGGGTTCACGTTGTTCCCCTGCCTAAAGATCCTTCTTACCCTTCCCAGGGATGTAGGGTGAAAATGAGTGTCCTTTGACAGTGTTGTCTCAGCCTCTTCTGTTGACTCCTATCTTGGCTTGTAAATGTAAGCCCAGGAAGACCTGGATTAGAGAGAGAACTAGGGCTTAAGTTTCCCTCTTACTGAGTCATTCTCGTTCTGCTTTGAGTATTTCAGAATATTATACAAAACAGAGAGGCATCAAGGGGAGGAATTAAAACACCATCAAGTAACAGCCCACAGCTTGGTGCTTAGAAAACTCCCCTGGAGCAGAGCAATCCCTCTGGTGGGTCCCACACCCCTAACACGAGTGTTGTAACTATCAGGCTGCTGGCCATGACACATGCTGCCTCCTTCAGCAGGCTTGTGAGACTAGTCTTTTGTTTTCATTCTCTTTCCCTTTTTTTCTTTGCCTCTGGAGAGCAAATGTCAGGATGACAGCACATTTTTCAGAGGTGTTGTTTTGCTGGCTTGTTTTGACAAGAATTGGTGCATAGCATGGCTCCATCCCCGTGAATGCGTCTGTGTGTGAAATAATGAGCAGCAGTCCTTGCAGAACATTCCAACTCATCACAGAAAAGGCAGGGGGAACCTAAGAAAGCTTAGCCTAAGCAGCCAGGACTGCCAGGGCTTTAAGAAACATCTAATTCTCTCCATTCGATTAAGAAGGAATGAACAATGGGTCAAGGGGGGAAGGACCTCTTCCCTCAGTGCTGATCCTATTGAGCTGCAATACAAATGTCTAAGAAGGGAGGGTCAAATGCTCTCTCTCCATCTTGATGCGTGCATTGGCAATGGCTAGAGAAAACGGTTGCAGTGACATTAAAATATAGTAACAAAGTATTAGTAAGAGAATTTGGGAAGTCAGTTCATTTGGGATCTTGAGTAAATTGCCTTTTAAAGGCTTTCTGTGTATCAACAGGGATTGCTATAGAGGATATGTTTAATTTATTTACTTGCTGTATTAAATTAGATAATTTACACAAATTATCAGCCATAAATTGGCCATGGAGTGAATCAACCTGATCTCTATGAATTAGTTTATCTGTGACCTGTTTTAAGCTACCAGATAGGACTTTGATTCAGAATTAATTAATTAAACAGGGCAAATGTTGTCACTCTGAATGAGGTTCTAGCTCACTCATCATATGAATCACAGCTGTAGGTGTTCATCTCATTGGCCATGCATTGCTCCATGATATATTCCTTACCCGAAAGACTGCTTGCTCTCTCAAAAAATCTATAAAATATTCAATTTGATACTCAGTTGCTTGTTTCTATACTGCTGAACTCATTTCCTCTGAGGTAATTGAATCAGTCAGTTTCTCATTATTTAGCAGATCCAGCTTTGGCATTTTAATTTTAGATATTCAGTAATTTCTAGTCTGCCAGATTCTAACTTTGATGTACACATCTCTTTATTACTACATATTAACAATTTCCTTATTATTAATTTTGATGCAGTTGATATTTGATCACTAAGAAACACCTAACCATTACTTTTGAATTGCCCTGGTTTTTGAATTATTTTATAATGTATTTATTATTACTACATATGCACAAACAGAAACGGAAAATAGATGTACAGACTTTTATATACAAAATTATGGACAGTAAAACTCAGTTTGGTGGAAAGTTGAAAAAACTATTTGGCAGTTGCTATAGCTAAAGAATAACCAAATATTTAAATGTCTATATTAAAATGACATTTACAAAATTATTTGTTACTGTTAACACATGTATTCAGCAACTAGAAGAGGGACAGGTACTTAAAGAGGAATAAAACATGATATACAATATTAGATACATAGTTTTAGACATAAATTGAGATGCACAAGTATTAAGATGGTGTGAAAGAGAGAGAGGAGTGTGAAGAGAAAAACATTGTTACCACACAATGTCTTCATTTTTCAAAATACTCTGTTTTTCTCAAGGAAGTTTTTCTGCCTCTCTTCTTTTCTTCTCCATTTAACTGTGGAAACTTTCAGCATGGAATCCCAGAAAATCCCTTTGCACATCTGTATAAAAAGTCCTCTACTTGCAGAAGATCTAAAATGCCACCTTTTGAGTTCCCTGACTTTTGACACTTTAACCCCCTTTTCTTCCAGGTTGTGGCTGGGATAAATTAGCACTGAAAAGATAATTTTCGAGGCAATCTTGAGCTAGTGCCAGCTCACTATCTTGGGCCCCGAAGCTATCCTTTAGCTGGACTCATACTCTAAGTGTATTCTATTGGGAGCTGTGACTCATGAATATAAACATTTTTATTTAAACATTTTGATCATGTTGTTGTCCTGTGGTTTTAGTGTATTTGGCCAACTTGAATGTGTGGCCTGGTTAAATCCTGATTGCACAGTGATCATGGGGCATGTGCAAACTAATGCTCCTTTACCATGTTGTCCTGGAAAAGGAAGACTCTTCCTTTGCTCTAGCAAGCATCATTTTCATGACTGCCGTGTTCTGGATTCTGAGCCTTTTCCTGGACTGACTGATCCCAGGATGAAGAGTGTTACAGCAGGCATTGCCTGCTGCCTACTGCCGTTTTGCTTACACAGCTGGCCTTTGTTGCTGAATCACAAGCAATTATTGACTTTATCTGACAAACTGAGTGCTGAGAAGCTGCATGTGAATTTAATGCAGGGGATGAGTCTGCTGCTGGAACCAGAAATATGGTGAAAAACACATCTGCAGCATGAAAAACAAGAAAATGAAGGAGGTAGTGACAACAAGCCGGACAAGTCAAAGCAACCTTTCCTTTCCGGGAAAGGTTGGTCCTGTGCACACAAGAGGGGAAGAAATCTTTGGCCAATGAATTTGCATAAATTAACTTTAGGCATTCCCATCCCTCTTGGGATTTTAGACACTGTAACACTAGCAAAATGCAAACAGATGCTTCAGTTCATAGTATTTTCATTAAATTAAAACAAACTACAAACAAACAAACAACAATAAAAAGAAAATGGTGAACAGCAAAAAAAGGCAACTTGGAGTGTGCAAAAGGGAAGAGAATGACTTCTGGGGAATCTTTTCCTCTGTCTCACTTCTCTTGTGTGTTGGAAATTTCATCCCAGCAAGCCATACTTTCTTGTCAAAGGCTTTACTTTGACGCCACACCTCTGAAGACAAACTCTAGCTTCTGCCAAAAGAAAACAGCACTCCCAGATAAAATCTCCTCCACTGTCATTCTCCAGACCTAAAGATTTTATACGATCATCAGATCCTTCCTAGAGTCCTCTCAGAGCAATTTCTTCCCTTGCAAAATGCCTCTTATTTTCCTGCTCTCTGATCCAACAGAATCCAGTTGTTGCTTCCCCTGGTTTTCTGCAGTTGTTTCCTGCAGACAGTACCTTGGATGGAGGTAAGTCATGAACTTCAGGTCTATGAAACAACTCTTAATGCTTGGAAGCTCTGAGGTGTTGGCACTAATTCCAGAAACCAAAAAGTCTCTAATTCATATGCATGATTGTTTTTTCTGGTAAGCATAAAATGCATTGATTAGCAGGCACTTCCAGAGTGCTCTTCTCCTACATGTTAAGGAATAAGGCAAATTAAAAGGTAAATTGTGTTTCATGTGTTGTGCATTAATAGATCAATTCTAACCTAGTACCAGCAGAAGAGACAGCACTCAGTTTGTTTGCTAATGTGTTTCTAATATAAGATGGCCTTTGAAATGTGACGTATTTAAAAGTGACCTAAGAGGCATTTAGAGAAAATTTCATATGGGATAAAAATGCTGATGAAGTGTTGATGAATATTTACATATTTGTTAAGAACATGAAACTCAGCATTAATTTTATCGCTGTGGTAACACCAAAGAGGGCAGGATACTTTTATGGTTATTCTGAACTTTACTTTGTGTGAACATATGGTAGGCATCCCTGAGCTAGAGGTCTTCCGCTGTCCTTGGAGAGCAGTATATGTGAAGATGAGATTTGTGATCCTGGGAACTACTTTGCACTGCAGACTGTGTCACTGGCAAACTGTCACCAATGACCAGAGATGAAATTTCTTCCAAATTACTCTTCTCTTTGTGCTTTATGCAGGTTCAAGAATACTGCCTGTGAGAAGGTGAGAACAAAAAATCAAAGCATGCAGGGTAACTTAAATTCAGCTCAGGGGAGACCTCATCGCTCTCTACAACTACCTGAAAGGAGGTTGTAGCCAGGTGGGGGATGGTCTCTTCTGCCAGGCAACCAGCAGTAAGACAAGGGGGCATGGTCTTAAGCTCTGCCAGGGGAGATTTAGATTGGATGTTAGGAAGAAATTCTTTACAGAGAAGGTAATCAGACATTGGAATGGGCTGCCCAGGGAAGTGGTGGATTCTCCGTCCCTGGAGGTATTTAAGAAGAGATTGAATGTGGCACTTAATGCCATAGTCTAGTAACTGGTAGTAGTGGATCAAGAGTTGGACTTGATGATCTCAGAGGTCCCTTCCAACCCGTATGATTCTATGATTCTATGAGGGGATCAGGTGTACACGTGTATAGCGGAGACATTTACGGATGGGTTCCCTAGATCAAATTCCTTGAAAGGCCACAGAGAGGAACAAGCATCTCCGGTATGAACAAGGCAGAAACAAGCAGCTCCCACCCTAAATGATATGTTGAAGGTAGATTGGACAAACCGTATCTGCCTTCTAACCAGGCACTTGGGATGACTAATTTAGATGTAGATTATAGACACTGCAAATGTCATGTAAGGATGAATGCCTCTATGTCTGACTCCTCATTTTTCAGAGTGTGTACATTACAACAATATTTATTACTCTAGGTGCTTTTGATCAGTCCCAAAAGTTATTTCCTTATGGCCCTGTCCTTTCTGCTGAGGTAAGCATACACGTAGCTTTTCTGTTTTGAGTCTACCTTAAGTAGATAAATGTTGCACCATTCCAGTGTTGTCCCTTACTGCATTCAAAGCTGTCATTTTTCTTAAGCAGAGAACTGAGCATACAGTGTAGGATTTAATTTAATTCTACTTCTAGATATGTATATCAGCAGAAGCTTGTTTTATAGAGCACAGTTTGTGAAGAATTGAGGACCATGAAATATGTGATGGTTTAGCATTTCATTTGGTTTGCTATGTCATTATGCTGCTGAAGGAGAATAACAGAAATTAGATTACTTATTTACTGTTTGTGAGGTACCCAAATGCTATACTGACTACTGCTTTTCTGAGCTGGATGTATGTTTCTACATCTCTAGAGGAAAAAAAGAGATTGAATTGTACTGAAACTGCTTAGTTTCTCAAGTCAAGTGAAATTTGGATTTGTGGCAAGCTACAAACATATAATTAGAGGAGGCAGTATACAACCCTAATAGGAAGTTCAGATCCTTCTGCTACAAAGACATGTATTTTTTGTTACAATACACAAATCTCTTTGTAATGAAAACAGAGGAGTCTCAAAGCAATTCAGATGCATTTCTCTAGCAATGATAAAAAGATCATAAGGCCTAGTAAATTTTTGTTGCATACAGGATATCAGGACATTTTTAGCTGGTAGGAAATAATTTTTTTTCATGCTATTTATCACCAGTGCCACGAAACCTGCCAGTCTCAGTGTCTCATATTTTCCAGCACCAGTTATGTGAGGGCTCCAAAGCTCAAGTCTCCTGTATTTCCTGGAAGGAAGAAACTTGGGGAGAAAATGAAGAGATCCGTCATAAGCCTGTGCAGCTCACCCTGGTTCCTGCATTATCCTGCACTTAACAGGGGCCTTGAACTCCTGACAGCATTATGAAGCGATGTTCATCAGTTCTTTGCTCTGGGCAGCACTTGTTTTGCTAACTTGAATCATCTCGAAGTTAAGTGCCTGGACTCTCTTTCCAGTTAATGAAGAGAAATCACCACCTTCACAGTGTAATTCATTTCTGCTAATTTAGACGTCTTGGCTGGGGTTTGTACTCTACCCCCCTGTTTCCATGGGACCTGTGGCTAAGTAAAAGACATCAATGTACTCATGGGTATGGGTGGTTCCTCTGCAGCCTTTCATGAAGAATAAATGTTCAACAAAAGAATAAAAGAGAAATTGAGAAACGTTCTTACTTAAGTGAGAGTAAAAGATCATCCTTACCAAAACTAGGAAAAAAGGGACATGAGAATCAGTATGTGAGAGAAAGGTAGAAGATGGTTTAAGTGAGGAAAAAGCGACTATTTCCAAACATACCAGATAGCCAACTCACTCTGGATCTGCTTCCATTTAATTTAATGGTAACAATTCTGCCTATTTGAAGGAATGGGCCAAAGCCAGACAGCATTGCAGGTGAACACATATCCATTAGGAAATTAATGACCATTGCGATAGGAATGTTTAGAAGGGTGAAAAATCAGGCTGGCTTTAAACATTAAAATGTAACTTCACTAAATTAATTAATTAACATCATACTTCTTGATCAGGGCTAAATCTTACATAATATTAATCATTACTGTTTGGTACATAAACCTGTTAGTCTTTAACACTTACCCTGAATTAGCTGTGAGCATGCAATATCAAGGAGCTGATGCCATGTAGTTGTGCCTAAAGGAATCCACACAACAAATGTTAGTCTTAATCCCAGGGGTTCATGCATCAAGTTCCAGATCCCATGGGTATGAAAGCCAACAAATACCATAGGACTGTTCTTTTTAAGTACCTCATTTAATGCACTTTTTGATGAGGTTAGGGTATTGCGGTGCAGCATTCATAGCTACATGATGTGCTGTGAGGCTAAATTAAGATTCTCATTTTTTTAAACTACTCAACACTGTGAACAGTACAGACTGATACAGTCTGTAGAAGCTTCATTTCGATCAAAGGCAATGCTTGTAATGTGTCTGAAAATATAAATCTTGGACAGTTCTGACCTCTAAATTCTCTAAATTCCAATGAACAGTAGCTATAGTGCTGTTTTATTTCACGATGCCATGCTCATTTATCAGCAAGTATCTTGAACTTTATCCCTTTTTGATTTTATAGAGTTAACAGTTGATGAAATCAGAACAGTATAGTGCAGGCAGTATTGCTGAAACTCTTGTAATGATTAGCTTGACAACATATCCTTAAAGTGAACGGCAGAAATTCACTCCAAAATTTTTTCTTTTTTTTGTTTTCATGCATCCATGAGAGGATGAAGTCATAAGTAAAGAATAAATTTGTAAAATTAAGCTTCAAATTAATTCTATACTTTCTTTTTATGTTTTCTGAGCAGGCTCTGAAAATCTCTCTTGAAACTCAGGGATAGTTCACACTTTCTAACTTTTTGCAGGTATTTCTCCCACTGACTAGGGCTGTGGAGTGAAACTGAGCGACTTTCAACTTGGTAATACATTTATCTTCCCACTGTGCATAAAGGGAGCTTAGGAAAATCAGGCTTGGTTGGAAATATTAAGTGACTGCCTAAAAGCAGCTGGTGGAAAGCTCACCTTCTGCGTTGTTGGTCAGTGATTTTCCAGATTGACAAGGCATGTGTTTGTACCACGCTTGTGTTGCTAGTTTCTGATGCTTCATGCATCCCTGTACAAGTTCTAAAAGGAGTGACAATATCTACTGAATGAAACTGCAGCCTCTGGAATCACTTTGCCCTTTTTTTTTTTTGTAGAAAACCAGATGGGTACATCAAAAGACCAATCTTTGTCATGTGGAATATTTTGGGGGATGATGTAAATTGTTGCAATTACAGTGAAATAGGGGTATAGCAAATGAAGGTTTAAGTTTGAACAGTTACATAGACTTCTCTCTCATACCAGTAGGTGATCAAGATTAAATCTGGCATGTTTTCTCTGCATTAATACTGCTATCTAATTTTCCTTTTCTTGGCAAAAACGTATATACTAATAATACACTAAATGCTAGTATTTAACCTTTTTGCAATTTATTTGAAAGTGAATATGCTTTCACAAAATTAATATCAAGTTAAAAAAGTTTTAGCTCTATAACTTTCTTCTAGGTACAAGGATTCATTATTTTCATGACTGTCAGTCTCACTGTTATTTAAGGAGGTCTTATGTATTCAGTTTCAGAAAAGCGCAGGAAGGAGGAGGGTTTATGGGAAAGTCAACCTGTCGCACTGAGTCATATGCAAACATCTCCTGATCTCTCCTGATATGACATCAGCAAATTTCAAGGCATGGGAAAAAACACAAAAGTGAATGAGTGCCAGAACATGCTAGAGAGAATAGAAAGTTTATTTGAGACTGGGAATCAAAAGAATTTGAAATGTTCATATTTAGTAGGCCAGCAGTGTGCTGACTCACACACATGCTTCAGCCTCTTGGCTGGGGTGTAGGAATATGGCAACTGATCCATTTGCTTCTTTCAAAATGTCATTACACCACGCAAAACTATTCTTTATTTCCTCACAATTAAGAACTGTAAAAGGTGCTACTCACAATTCAGAGGCGCACTCAGAAACATCTGGTGGGTTCTTGTGTGAGAGCAGGTTCTGGAGGTATCCCCTGCATGTTGTGCTGTGAGGTTGGTGGCAGCCCCTCACACTGAAGTCCCCTGGGGCTTTCCTGTCTGTCCTTTCACATGTTGCTGGGCAATGTTATCATGCAAAACTCCAACACGAATGCCTGGTGTGATCCCTCCAAATGGGATCAAGAAGGGCACCGAGCCCCCAGGAGCCACAGGTCCCCCATTTGGCTCGTGGTGGGCAGCCATCCAGCAGCCTAGCCTGTCTCTGCTCAGAACTGGTACCAGCCTTGATCCATCCTTGCAGGAAGGTAGTGGTGGCCTTTCTTTCCGATAAAAACCTTCACTCCGAGAAGAAAAAGTAGTGGAGTTGTCCTTTATAATAGTTAGGTATTTTATTGTTGTTGTTGTTTGTTGTTCGGGTTTTGTGTTGGTTTGGGTTTTTTTTTTTTTTGGTTTTTGGTGGTTTTTTAACCTTTTAGCTCCTGTCTGTGCCTATCATATTCTGGTAACATGTTTTAGACCTAAAGCCAGAGATTTTAAAACTGTTATCTAAATTGCATAAATTGATGCTTTTATTTGTTGTTTTTTGAACATTCAACTTGCATTTACATGTATAAATGATTGTTTAAATATGATCAGCATATTTTTAAAAATTACTAGTGATTTTCATGTAGACAATGTACTGCCTTAGCGCCAGTAGTTGAGTGGCAACAGTTTTTAGTGACAGAAAAACACTGGAATTAGACTTGAGTAATTCACAGGAGTTATTTTGAAGCTTGGTTTTGCTTCTCTAGGTTTCTTCATGGGTTCATTTAAAAAAGAGACATGAAGGAATAGATAGAAGAGAAAAAGACCAAAATTAACATTGTACCAACTATTAAAAAACATCTCTGATTCTTCAAAAAATGGTTACTTAATTAAACAAGAAATGCATACTATGCATGATGATTCTTGCAGTGGACACAGAATTTTAAAGATACCTCTTAATAGCAAATTCCAGAACTGTGAAAAAGTGATGATTTTGAAAGTCTTCAAGTGGAAATAAAAAATGAGCTTGTATCAAAACTTAAAAGCAGTACTCCAGATGAATGACCAGCAGAAAAATCCTCCAAAATTTTCAAGCTTAACAACTTTTTTGGACTACACAGGTAAAATTAGAAGATTCTGTGGAAAGTGTCAATAATGTGATCATAAAATATAAATATAATTCCTATTTTCATGTGAAGAAAAGGATAAAGGTGTTTTAGTCTTGCAATACATGAATGATTCCAATCAATCTGATCATTTTTTTTTAATAAATAAAATAGCAAAAATATAACAATGAATGAAATGATTTTGGAGTTCTCTTTGTTCTTAGTTCAAGACTGGTGCAGGTTATCTTCAAAGTGTTATAGAATTAAATGTTTTACAATTCGCTGAAGACTATGTGTTTGCACACTTTATATTGCATTGCACTTGGTATGAAATCCCTGGTGAATTTGTAATAGCTGGGTAACAAATTTGGGAGATTATTTTAAAGTATCCGTTGGACTCCTTTCAAGGTTACATTGTCAAAAGCTAAACTGGTTATTAAACAATTCAATACAATGAACTTGACTTAAAAATGCCCTGAAGTTTCAAAAGAACTATATATAGCATTGTGAGAGTACTGTTGCACAATTCAGGATGATTTATTAGGATCACCGGTTCTACGGCTTATGGGCAGAAAGATAAATACTTCGGTACTGACACCTTGAAAGACTTCTGACACAGAGACAATTAGCCCTGCAGAAGTTATAAAAAGAAGTGTGGGTCAGGCAAACGCTTTGACAAGAATGCTGCCCAGTCATCTTCTTTTGAAGAAGAGAGAAAATGTGAGTTTTGAAAATGAATGTGCCAGCACCTTCTAAGAAAAAACCACTGTTTTCTCTACATTAAAGTTATATGCTATAGCCTCGCTAATTATAGTGGAAGGAAAGGCAACACTGTTGTAGAAGGGAATGCAAACAGCTGAACACAACCAGCAGTGGCATTGTCTCTCTTTTTCTTGAGCTCAGGGAGAATGTTTTGGCAAAGGTGGCAAACTGTCCCCCTGGTTGCTGGGAGCACAAGATCCAGGACACACCAGCACAGGTCTGTGTGGGAAATGCACGGTCGGCTGCAAGAGGAGTTTGGTAGAGAGGAAAAAAGCAGTGATGTCAGAAAGACATAGTGTTTGAGTGACAGTAAGTGATGACAAATTTCCTAACAACTGATGAAGCAGAAAATTCTTACCCAAAACAAGAACTGTTGAAATTTTCTACCTGGATATCATATTTAAAAAAAAAAAAAAAGTTAATTTTTTCATCTTCTCCATCTGATCCCTTTGATTTCCATTAAAAAACCCCACGAAAACAACCCTCCAAAAAACAATAGCTATCATAGCAAGAGGATGATGATGTCTTCCACATGTGTCTTATCTTGGAATTAAATCAAGGGAAAAAAAGAGGGAAGAATCCCTTTACAGTGGGGGACTTGTAGCATCACTATTCATACCTTGCAGACTATCAGCAAAATGATAGAAATGATACTATGTACCTGTGAATGACGGTTTTGCTCTCTCAGGGCAAAAGTTTATGATTCTAAGTGTAAGTGGTCTGATTTTCAGGTATATTTAACAAGCATGGTACACCAAAATCCATGGTAAGTGCCTAATTTCTGCTCAGAGAAACAAACGGAAGCTGTGGATGCTCAGCATCACTTGAAACCAGGTCATTTCTTCAAGGAGACTTACGTACTGATCTGAGCCCTTGATTTCAGACATTCAGGTTTCAAAATTTTGAGCTTAGTACAGATTTATAAAGCAAATTATCCAGTGAAGAATTTATCTCTGTGCTCCTCAGTGCTTTTTGTTGCTGTTCTAAGTGAAAGCAGAGCCAGCTGTCTCTCTAAGTAGATAAGATTGTGATGAGCTGCAGTAGTTTAACAAATTCTTTCTCACTCATTTTATAACATACAATAAAGTATGTCTGGTAATATTTTACCTTTTTGTTCTCAGGAATTTTTTTAAACAACTTGTGGTGTAGTTTTATTGGATTGTTGCTGGTCAAGGATCACCATTAAGTTTGGCAGAAGGCAATGGAACAAGTTCTGTTAATTCTACATGTGCAAGTTTGCCAGGTACAGTGATGTGGTAAGGATGCAGTTAAGATGAAAGTGTCCCTTTATGCATTTTAGAGAGATTAAGAACAAAATATGTCTGTCTTGTATATGATGAGTTGCAGGTGATTTTGAAAAAGTTCAGAGCTCTTCATGTCTCTGCTGATAGGCATCTGGACACAGACCTACTCCAGCTTATCATATTATTTTTCATGTATTATTTCAGATAAACTATAGATCATGAGTCTGCAAATAAAGAAGATTAAATTAGATGTATATAATGTAAAAAGTGCCTTGTTATTTAAACAACTTTAATTTGGAACATCTATTTTGAATGAGGTAGAGGTCCAGCTTCTTAAAAAACATTTCTCACTATGTTTCCAGCTCCACACTTGTACAGACATTTAGTATTCATTATTGATATGTAAGCTCTCCACCTCCCATTCCCCAGGCTTTGCACCAATAACACTGCAGCAGTAGCAATTGCATGCAGTTGTATCTGAACTTGGAATTTGACTGAGCACAAAGGAGAATGAGACCAGTACTTCTGACAGGTGAGGAATGGAGAGAGAAAATTCCCTTGCAAGTGTCTCTATGAGACAACTGGCATCCACTGGGAGTTCTGCACTAAGTAGTGACACTTGCCATGCTATCGAGTTAACCAAGTAGAAAACACCTTGAGCGTCAGTATATATCTGTTTTAGAGACTGGTGGTTCAGGAAGACTGAGGGAATAGAGTCTCACTGAACGTGCAGGGAGAGCAAAGCCTGACTACTTGTCACCATAAGAAATATGGTACAGAGTAGGTGTTGTTTAAGTCCCCATTTTTGATTTATCCAATGCAGAATGAAACATTTAAAATTTTAGTGGATTTGGGGGTCTGTTAATTCCATTGTGCACAAAAAAGTGATCATGATAATGACTCTGTAACGAATGACATTAAAATATTGATATAAAATAGAATAAATTAGGAACACGAAATAGTTACAGTGACAGTGTCTCCTATTTCAACTTCCTTGCTCTGACAGCACTGTCAGTTGTTTCTTGCATATTTTCTGTGGCTCAGGCTCACAGTAGAGGGTAAATCAAAGCCAAGGAGTCTTTATATACTCAAAATATCCCTAGTTTAATTGCATAAGGCCTTCAGTCACTTGGGTAATCACAAGCGGGGGAACTCTTTCCACTGGAAATCTGACACCAATACAGCAACAGAAGGCTGCTGCCAAAAGCTGTCTCATTGTAGACAAGTAAAATGAAGTGCGTAAATTTCCTAAATCTCACACAGGTTTCACAGTAGAAGCACAGAGTCCTGCATAACCCAAAAGTTGCTGAACTGTGATAAAACTTAAATGTGAAGGTTTTCGTGAAAGTTAAGAAAAAAGAATTAAGATTCAGGGAGAGTTCCATTATGTTATACGCTGAAATCCCTCAGTTGTTTTGCATAGGCAGTGGGAGCATAAGAGATCCTCCAAAATACTTCAGATTCTGAAAAAAGATTTCTGCCTTGAATCATGCTTCAGGGTGTCTCTCCATGCCTCTTCACAGAAAAATTCAGTAAAGTAGCCTCACCTTAGGTACCTGCAGTAAAGGAATTCATGTGACTTCCTCTCTAACAACTTAGGTGTTCAGGGATGGTAATTAGGAGTAGTGAAATAGCAACAATTTCTCTCTCTCTCTCTAAATCACCAAGTCCATTGGACTTGCTCCAGTTTGTTCTTCTGTTTCTTGTAGTTGTGAGTCCCCAGACCAAATATAGTACTCCAACTCCAAGTACCAAAAAGTTCTTTCCTGGATCTGTTGTTTGCACTTTTATAGCCAGGATCCTGACAGGCTTTGCTGCAGCTGCTTGTTCATCAGGTCCCTGAGTCCTTTTCTGCAGAGCTGATTTCTAAATAGCCTGTGCTATCTCGTGGGATTGTTCCCCTCTGAGATGCAGGACTTTGCATTTGTTATCATAGAATCTCTGAAGTTGGAAGGTACCCATAAGGATCATGGAGTCCAACCCCCTGCTCCTTACAGGACTGCCTAAAAGTGAACCATATGACTAAGAGCATTGCCCAGACTCTCCTTGATCTCTGACAAGCTTGGTGCTATGACCACTTCCCTGGGAAGCCTGCTCCAGTGACCAATCACTCTCTCAGGGAAGAACCTTTTTCTTATGTCCAATCTGAACTTCCCCTCCTTCATTACATTTTCCTCATGTCCTATCACTGGCCATCAGAGAGAGGAGATTAGCGCCTGTCCTTACACTGCCCACCTTGAGGAAGCTGTAGCCTATGATGAGGTCTCCCCTCAGCTTTCTCTTCTCCAAGCTCAATAAGTGAGTGGCTTCCTCAGCCACTCCTCGTAAGTCTTGCCCTAGAGGACTTTCACCAACTGGTTTGCCCTCCTCTGGGCACTTTCATTTCATAAATGTTCTTCTTGTATTGAGGTGCCCCAAATTGCACACAGTATTCAGGGTGGGACCCCACTGTGTGGTGCAGAGTGGAACAACCACCTTCCTCAAACAGCTGGCAGTGCTGTGCCTGAGGTACTCTAGGGCACGTTTGACTTTTTTGGCTGCCAGGGCAGGTGGCTGACTCATATTCAACTTGCTGTCAACCCAAACCTCCAGATCTTTTTCCACAGGGCTGCTCTCTATCCTGTCATCCCCTAATTTGTACATGTAACCAAGATTACACTCACTCCAGGTGTAAAATCTGGCACTTACTCTTTTTAAATTTCACATGGTTAGTGATTGCCCAACTCTCTATTCAGGTCTCTCTGTAAGGCTTCAGGGGGCCCACATCCTCTCCTAACTTAGTATCATCAGCAAACTTACTTAATTTGAACTCTATTCCTGCATCCAGATCATTTATAAAAACATCAAAAGTTTTGCTGAACTTCCTATCATCCTGTTTCTCCAGCTTGTTTGAGTTCTCTCTGAATACCAAGATATTTAGTGTCATCTGCAAACTTGCAGAGAATACACTCCTATCCATGTTGTTAAAGAAAACACTAAACAGTGTTGATTCTGGTATTCATCCCTGAGGGATGCCACTTTTAACTGGCTGCCAGCTGAACTTTGCACCACTGATCACAACTCCTTGAGATCATCAGTCCAGCCAATTTCCCACCCACGTATTGTTCACTCATCCAGCCCGTATCTTACCAAGTTGGTGATACAGAGACCATGAAGACCATGTCAAAGACCTTGATAAAGTCAAGGTTTGTGGCATAATCTTGCCCTCTCCCTTACGCACAGCATCAGTCACCTCACCACAGAAAAAGATCAGGTTGATCAGGCATGATTTCCCCTTGGGAAATTAATGTTGGCTGTTTGAAGTCACCTTATTCTTTATATGACTAGCAAATGTTTCTAAACATATTTGGTCCACCATCTTCCCAAGACATGAGGTGAGACTATTATTATTTTGTTTTGATTACTAAACTGTTCTTATCTCAACCAATGGGTATTATCTTTCTTTTTCCTATTCTCCTCCCCATGCCACTGGGGATGGGGTGGGGCAAGTGACTGCGTTTTGCTTAGTTGATGGGGTTAAATCATGGAACTCTCACAGTCTCTGTATCTTTCCTTTTGTTGCCTCTGTTCTTATAGAAACCTTCCTTGTTGACTTTTTTTTCCTCCTAAAGATATTCTGTCTAGATTTCCTACATAATGACCAGTTCCTGAATTTCTTTTGTTTCATGTACTATTTGATAGAGGAGAAACAACAAGAAAAAACACAACCATATAGCTGCTTTGCTACAGGATATAGTGAATCCCACTAAGGATATCTCTGATACTCTCAACACAGCTCCATGGGTGGTGAACATATTTCATAATAGGATCTCTGCAACCTGTTTGCCTTAATTCTGTCCTCAACATAAGAGGCACAAACTGGAAGGAATGACCATCATTGCAATGAACTAATTGTACAATTTAAAACACAGGAGTGGGAGTTCATGCCAGCTGCGGGAGAATTCTATAAAGGTGGTTATTTTTATTCTAGGAGCTACAATGAAAACATTCATGCTCTTTATAAAAGCCTGTAATACAAACAAGATGAAACTCCTGTAAATAGAAGTTGTGACTTCTGTATCAGATGCAGGTATTCCTTCTGCAAAGCTGTCTTTCAATTAGTAACCTTTCGTTCAGAATTTATTGGGTGATAAATTCCAATCATTATATTTACAGTTATATAGAGGGCTAACATTATGATTTGCAGTTTCTGTGGTTACATTCGCATTGGTCTTGTAGGGTAATACACACTCCACGCCATGTGGTGCACAGTGACTCATGTCTCTATGCCTCAAGGTTTGCCCTACCTAGGGTTTGTTTCTTGCATTCACCTCTGCTTGAGCTTAGCTTTGGGTATCTGATGGGCTCTGTGTGGTCTTTGAACATCAGCATAATCATCTTTACATGATTTTTCAGTTCTGTGTGTCTGAAATAATGCAAATGATTGTGTTGCAGCCCATTAGGGTAGTGATTTTATAGCATGCAATGAAATACCTATGTTTCACAAGCACATGGGAAGTCACAGGTGAAAATAGCTTTACAAGCTGCCTGACAGTAGACAGTTAGGTAGGAAATGAGTGTGGAAATGTATTTCATTGATGTTAATTTTTTTTTCTTTTGAAACCAAGCTTTGCTTTAATTAGCAATAATTAAAGAATCCTTCTCTTTTTTCACCTGACTCTAACTCCAGTTTCATTTAAATGCAGTTCTATGTAATCCTTTTATAGCTCTTACGACGGTTTTCAAATGCCATCAGCTGCTTAATGTTTAACATGCTTTCTAATGTCCTTAACCTCAGAGGTTATCAGATTAGATATTCATTCCCTACAAGGGGAAAAATAAAAGGAAAATTTGCCTGGCTGGTGTTCACAGTATATTCTAAGGTACTTTACAGAGGTTTGCATCAAGCCATGATCTGTCAAATCTTAGAAAACAAAGTACTTTTAGTAACAAGGGTACTTTTCGTTCATTACTGAAGTCTGATTCTTAGAAAAATATTATTTCTTTCAGAAATTGAAACAATGTTCCATGAAGTAGTGCCTTATCCACTGCACATTTGTAGAGACAAAGTTCTTCAGGGTTGCTGAACCAGCAAAATTTTCTTTCTATATAACGCTTTGCGAAAAGTGGCATATCGATACTAATAACATGTTGACTTTGTCCTGGAGGACTAGAAAAGGCTACAAAGCTGCACGAAAGCAGGATCTACTTTCCATCTGTAAGCTCTATAAGGATTGCTTTTTAGGTATATACAAGTAACTCTGATTGTGAAATTAATGCCCCTATAGAGCTGTTGTCCCTAAGATCTGTTTGGTTTTTTTGTAACTTCCTGTCTATTTTACTGTAGTACACTTAAAAAAAAATTTTATATATATATATGTATATATTGCACAGAAAAAATAAACCCAACAGTGCTGACTTGACGCTTTTCTTTTAGGAAGACAGAATGTTGTAGAGTAAACACTCATTCCAGATCCATGGGAATCTCTCGTGGGGACCTTTGCTAAGCAATGGGAACAGATAATTTAGGTTCTGTTTTACTTTCAATTTCTTCACAGAAAGCTGAAGCAATCCAAGTGCTTTGTTGACAGAAAAGGACTTCTAGAAGCTACTTGCCTTTGATCTCCTGCCATACTGTGCTATGGAAGTTATCAAGTGTTCTCAGGACTGCTAGAGCAAATTTTGCCCTCTGAATGCTCTTATCCATCAGAGCTGTGTCCCATATCTCTAACAGCTGTCACAGTTTTCTCACAGTTATCTCCATCTGAAGGAGAGCAGGTGTTATTTCTAGCACTCCTTCGTGGCCTGGCATCAGCAGTCTCTCACTGTCACCGCAGGACCATGGCAATGCTCCAAACTGCGCATTTCCCACAAACACAGGATGGCAGGGATCTAGGGATTAACCAGAAGGCCCTCACTCAATTTTCTGATATAAAACTATAGCACTCAGGAGCTTTGTTTCACCTAACTATCCTCCTTTTCCTCCAGTCATATTAAGGGAACATTAGAGTTCAAATTGTCATAATCCCAAGCACAGGGGGGCTCATTTTTGCTTGTTTTGGGTATATACTCTGGTCTCATGAAAATCATATTCTTAGCTAAGTGAAAAAAAAAACCACTTCCTTTTCAACACCTCTTTCAAATATGGGAAACAGATGGCTCTCTCCATGCTTCATGACGGTTACCGCTTGATGTGAAGTATCTCCACTATTTGAATTTGACACATGCAAGGGCACTGCTCTCTACTTTAACACATCTTCTGTATCTTGAAGATATCTAGGCATGCTACGAGACACCAGTTCTGAACATTTTCTTAGGCTATGGCAGTTCTATGATGTAGTTGCTGTAAATAAAAAAGGAAAAAATCCAGTGATTATTATGGAGAATACTGTACCTCAGACCAGTTAAACTTCTGTATTGCCTGGCTGCTCAGTGACAAGTGACCGTCAAAAGGAAGAACCATCTCTATTTTACCTCTGTGACTCAATTGAATAGATCAGAGCACCATCCAGGTGCATGACCCTTTTCTGCTATTAGGGCAAAATCACACAGAAGGACCAGATTTTTCTCTGGGTAGCTCTAGACAGCTCTAGGTAACTTAGCTTGCCTTATTTAAAGTTCCCACTTGTCAATTTTTAATGAATCATGTAAGAGCATAATTCAGTCTGAAAGAAAAAAAAATGGAGAATTTGAAAGAATTAGTGTTGAACTCATGAGCCTAAGAAGCTCCACAGTTTTTTTTTGTTTTTGGATTTGCCATTTCTTTGCTACCTACTTGGTCTCCAAACTGTGGCTTACTAATTTTGGAGCTTCTTAATGAATGAGGGACATTCATTAAAGATCTTGAGCAGTGTAAATGACACTTTCTATACCTATTTTTTTTCCACAATGAAGTTTCTTTTTTTTTAAATCGCAAAGCAAGATTTTAAAATGCAAAACATAGTAAAATTTCATCAGTTTTAAGTTAATATAATATAGTAAAATTTCCTCAACTAACTTCAAGGAAACTTGTGCTACTGGTTTTCTACACTGAAGTTAATTAGAACCTTAATGTTATCTTATATTGTAACATTCAGCACCCTGAGTCAGAAAAAGACTGAGTATGGAACACTCATAAACACAACACATAAATTAGAGGACGCCGTCTGTGACATACTATTATACACAAAACCTTAGAAAAAAAAGTCAGAATCTTTATAAGCATTATGGTTTTGTGCTGCAAAAAAGAAAAGTCCTATGCACTACACGGAATTTTCCTCCAATGACTTTTCTTTCTCCATTGACTTCATGGACAACTGAAAGAAATATTAAAGGAAACAACTATTCCAGTTATTGTGCAAAAGATAGCAGTAGTACCAGCTCCTTCTCTTTCAGCTATATTTTGAAGTAGAGTATATTTTGAAGTCTAACTGTAGACTGTGTCTAGGAGTCTTATTTACACATTCCAAAAATTTTGGGTATATTCATTTCTCCACTGATTTGCAGTTTACTAGCTTATGCTAACCTGCCACTTCCTTCTCAGCTCCCAGAAACTGTTGTTATGAATCTCTCTTTCTACTGCCTTCCTCTCCCTCTGTGTCACTTGTGGAGTTCATTCAGGCAGTGACCTTGGCATGTTCATCTCCCTGAACCAGGCATCATTTTTTTGTGGGTGTAGTCCTGAATGTCTTGCCAGGTTGTCCCAGGAAACAGTTGACTAAGCAGTAAACTGAACCCAGCACCTAAGCTGTCCTTCAAACCATTTTCCTAATGTCTACTTTTCTGTGCGTAAAATATCCCAGCAGACGACATTGCCACAGCAGTCTCTTTGCAAAGAATTAATTGCTTTGGGACAGTGATGACTGCATAACTATCAACTAGAGATATTATGTGTTCGCCTTTGAAATACATGTTTCTATTTGAAATACTGTGCATTAGGTCCTACAATGGCCCACCTAAACAAATAGTTGATATCTGAAGCTTCCTGTAATTGAATATTCTACTGATAGTAGGGATTATAACTGATGATATGGACAATGCAATAAAACATGATGAAAGGTAATGAAATCTTGAACCTTGTCTTAACAGATTTACTTGATTACTTTCTTTTGATATGTTCAGCAAGACCAGAAGCCCAAACTGCCCAGTCTACACTTTGTAGGTTGTGATATCACCAAAACATGACATGCCTTTTGAACTGGCAGAGGAATACTGCCCCATCTCTAAAACATGCCACTGATACTGTGAAGTGGGAAAAAGCCATTTTCAGATGATGCTTGCATAGCTTATTTTGCCAAATGCAATGATTAAGCAAAAGTGGCTAAAAGTGGAGCCAGTAGCAAGCCAGTTCATCTCAAAGCAGCCTGCAGTAGTGTCATCAACCTATAATCTGCCTTCTAACTTCAATATTTTTGTTGAGAGAAGGTGGGGAAGTGAAATTTAACTTTCAAATCTCATATGCAATAAAGGAATAGCCCATCCTGGGAATGAACACTTTCCAGACCAAAGGTTCCAAAACAGAGTCTTGTTTCTCCCAGAAAACGCATATCTTCTCAACACTTTAATCTGTGTCTCCTATATCTCCTTCAATTAAATCAATGCAAAACAAACAAAAATTTTATTTTTTTTTGTATTATCTGAAAAAGATGGTCATCAGGAGAGAAAAGTTTTTCTTTAGAAATCAGAGAGTTGAAGTGCTTTAATTTAAGTTCTCGTAATTAAGGTAGTAAAGTTTAAAATTTGAGGGCAAATGGGGCTGGCATTCTAGAAAAACCAGTACAGATCAACTTAGCTCCAATTATTTTCTTATTTCTGTCCTAGAGCAGAACACCTGGGTTACTAAAATGGCAAATAGTTCATTGCATATCACAGTAAAAATGAAGAGATAAACTAAGAAAGAGCTTCTGGCCTCAGTCATGTCAGTGTTAGAGAAGGATTTACTAAGAAGAATTTAATCCCACCACCCTTTTTAGCCTTTAATATTTGAATTTGGTTCTGATAATGGAGAACACCTGTATAATGCACACCTTTTCCCTACGGTGAGACCTCATTTAATCTTTTGCACTCTTATCAGTCTTTAATGGAGATACCAGGAAAAGTTGAATCACTGGAAACACCAGTTCTCTTTATTTGGTGATCCACTTGAACCTTCAGTGGACACCCCCCCACCACCCCTCAAAATTGCCAAATAACAAAACTAACAAGACAAATTCAACAGGATCTCTTTCTAGAAGTCTTCATTGCACTTCTCTCTCTCCCTGGACTATCTGAGTCATTAGGACCTTTCTTTAAGAAAACCAGTTTCCTCAAGACTGAAAATCTGGGTACAGGTTACATGCCAGAAGTAGGAAAATTTTACCCATCCCATGAGAATTTTCCATGATATCTAATAGATGCATATGTTTTATGTGTGTGTCTATATATCTGACTATTATGTACACACACATGGCAATATCTAATTAACATGAAGAAAAAAATTCCTCTTTAGAAAAGATGTTAAGCCATATAAAGGTGTGATATATATATCAAGAGCCAAGTTAGAAAGGACTTATGCCATGTAAGTTGCCAAGTTAAATACGGCACAATTGAAGAAAACCTGTCCCTCCAGGCGTTCATAAGCCTACACTTGGGAGCTCTTGGAATCTAACTTAGCACCAATAGTATGTTATTTAACTTGGCCATTTAGAGGGCTAACCCTTTAGCAACTTGGCTCACACTGACCATGTAACACCTTTACATGGGTGACCTTCCCCTCTCAACTTTCCCTCATTTTGTGCACACTGAATGCTTTTGATCAGATCTGATTTACACTATTTTGTCCAATTAGCATGAAAGACAAAAACAAAATCTCTGAAGGACAGGTCTGAAAACATAAAATATAATTGGATGGAAATGGACCTGTTCACATTCTTTTTGCCTTAGTTCAATGTGAGAGTGTTAAGTGCTAGCCGCCTGGTTTTGCTGTCACTGTGCCACCTTCTACAAGGAGCTTTCCCCAAAGCCTGGTAGTTGAACCTTTTGTGCTCTTGTACAGGGCTCATGCACTGCACTAAAAGAAGCAGCTACCTGCTCTGGTAGAGGATCTGAGTTAGCTGCAATTATGGCAGAAAATGGAGAGGGCAGAGGGTGTTACTGACTTCTGCAGTCATGTATTAGGACATGTATGTGGTAGAGCTAGATGGTGGTGTTAAAAGTGAGAGGTTCAGATCTTGCTTCTTCTGGCAAATACATGCCTGAAACACACTAAATTGGAGCATTGGATTCCCGTGGAAAAGTGTCAGTTGTGACTATCACGGAGAAGAGAGAATTCAGTAAAGAAAGGAATTTATTTTAACATCAAAATGCTGTTGCCATATAGAGCGTGGAAAACAAAACTTCACATCTCAGACCGTGCATAATTAAAGACACTCCCAGGAGACTTCTATCATTTGAGTCAGCAAAAACAGAATACATGGCGATGGAATTGAATGGAAATACTGTGTTGCAATCTTTATAGATTATTATCTATGATAACTAAACTTAGAAGTCATAGTAATGCCAGCAGTATAAAGACTTAGATTAGATAGAAAGAACACAAAATGACTTCCCTGAGATGTTTATGTCATTACATACATGGTGTCATATCATCTTCTGATCTCGTATGACATTCTAGTCTGTGCAATAAAACCTTTCCATTCAAGGTGATCTATGGATGGAGCTGCAGGAGGAACAAAGGAAAAGTTGTCAAATATGGCTCCCAAGAGCACTGGGGTGGATAAAGATGGATTTATTGGTGGTAGGAGAAGGGAATGAGTTTATCACTTACCTTCATGGTGGTAGTGACTGTGTAACACACAGTGCACAGCACCCTTCACACTGTTCTGCCAGCACCTAGTCCTCCCATAACGCAGTTTGCATATGCATGAGAGGAAAAAAGAAACGTGCAATAAGATTTGCTAGCCAAGATATACAATTTAAAATAAAATGAAGGGATGCTTCATATTCCTGCCTTCCCCAAACCTTTCATATTAATTTAGGTAATTTCATGTGACTTGCCCTTCTGTGAAATAAGCCATGGGGTTAAGTTCTCAAGGCTTATCACTGTTTCTTGAACATGTTGTGTGGAATTTGTGGTAATTTTTTTTCTGTCTAAAAGGTTTATAATGACTTGTTATGGTTCAAAATAAAATTAAAATTAAAGAACAATATAATAGGAAAAAACACTAATACTCTTGTACTAATTCAGCTATGTCTCCCCTTTTATCTTCTACTTCTTCTCTGAAATCAAATAAAGTATTCATTGGCTGACAAGTTATAAGAGTATAGGACTGGAATTGACTAACATTTGATAACACCTGCCTTGCATTCTAAAAAGAGGTGCTTTGTGAAACTCTTACAAAACATCAACCCAAAATGTCACAAGCTTTATTAAACATATCATACATCACAGGCAACGAGAAAAAGAGAATACTACTAATGGCTTTAAGTCCCCGTGTAGAGGAAATTTATTAAATCAAACTGCCAAAGGGTACCTAGTGGACGGCTGCAACACTGAGTTGTGAGGTAGCACAAAAAGCCCAATGGATCCTTTCAGCCTTATTTGGGGAGGAGAAAGACATATTCCTCCTGTCACCAAATCTTTAGCCCTGAAATGTGAACATGAGGTACTAAACAGGTAAATGACACCAATACCACCAGGAATTAACAAGGTATAGTTCTGCATCATGTTTCTAGCTATTACCGATCACCAGTGACAAGGAGTTACATGAAAAAATAAAACCACAGAAGAAATATGTTCTACATAATTTCTGTTACTGTTTCAGTTGAAGATGAACTGTTAAAAATCTTAGAAAACATTGCACCTCTTGATCTAAGTAGAACATACAAACCTTGCAACTAGTCAAATCAGAATGTTTACCACGCAAACTTATATACCTGAATCTAGATTCATGTCTCTGGTCAGTGCGGAGAAATAGGGATCCCATTATTCTCAGCTTCAAGATACTTATAATAGATAAGGCAAACTATGTTTTGTTAGTTGCCATTGCTTTCCCTAAATTAGAAAGGGAAGTCTAAAGAAAGCAGGCCAAATATAGATCATTTAAGCTAGGAAAGGTAAATCTTGGTCCAAGTAAGCAGGGTGTACCTTTTTTTCAGAGGTGTAACAATGCAGATTTATTCTTGCCTCTGCTTTGTGCCAGAATGTTGGAACATATTAATGAAACTGAAAACACAATTACAGAGAAAATTAGTAAAATCAGAAAACATGAACAGAAATATTACCTGAAATCAACAGATTCTACATTCTCATTTTCTCTTCAATGGAGTTACATTATAATGCAGTCAAAACAATCTTTCCTTTTCCACAGAATCCTTTCTATGAGTCCCCCCATAATGCAAATAAACAAGAATGGGTTTTAGGGAATCACCATGTACAAATTAATTTTCCAAAAAAGTTATGTGCAACTTTCCTCATCAGTTTAATAGATCTAACTATATTAGAAATAAGCACTAGTTGGGTCTGTTTTTCCATGAAAATGCAGATAAGGATACAGACTGGACACAATTTTATTAAAATGATTTACTGAAGACACAGCAGTTAGAGGAGTGACCCTGGAGAGCTTTTTGCCTCCAGAGGCTGACAGCACAAACACTGGATTGTGTGAAACAGACTTTGTTGTTGGATGGAATGAAAGAGCATTTAGAGCAGTGGAAAAACTACATAAAATTCAACAGAATGAAGTAGGAGAGGGAACAGAATAAGCATAGTGTTTGGGAAAAATAGACTGAATTTTGTGCAAATGTGCCCAATAAATAAATTCATTTATTAATACCAGACACTGCTTTCTGCCTTTGAAGAGTTGAAGCCTGTGAAGGTGGCTCTCTCAGACATGAAAGAATGATGAGAAGACTGGATGGCCACAGGATATAGCGCAAGGATGGAGGATGGGGGAGGTATTGCTTATCTGGACAGGGGACATATAACAGTTTAATTATATATCACTTTCTATATCCATATATATATATCCTTGTCTTTATGATAGTTTGATTCTGTGAGGTTACAACACATCATGGAAGGTTGCTATGGTGTAGGAGTCTGAAAATTGTCCCCACAGCAACTCATTTAATATTATATAGTCAGGTTGTGGTCTTGTTTACAGCTAAGTCTAAGGAAGTGGTGTCTTCCACAAGAGACATGAGGAAGAGTTTTCCCAGTGCCTGGGATGTAGCTGCTCTTCAGGAACCAATGGAGGGCTTGGTAGTTCTGGGTTCATGGTTGGACTCGATGATCTTGAGGTGTTTTCCAACCTAAACGATTCTGGGATTCTATGACTCTTGGCTGTGTGGGGTGAGCATCCCATGGGCTCTGCAAACAAACAGTGCATGCAAGGCCAGGCATTTTTGTCCAAATCCAGCTGTGGGCCAAGGCAGACTGGCCAAGGACATGTCCATGGGGCTAGTATCACGCTGGATACCTGTTTGCTCTGGGTTGATGTTTTCACTGAGTTGGTTAAATAAAGACCTTTTAGTAGAAGCGTATGAAGCTTGACAGTAGGCCGTAAGTGCACCCTATAGCTGTGTTGTTCAGAGTTAAAAATTAAACCAATTAATGTCTGGATTTTTGCCTCCACCTTGATATCTCATATCTCTGATGTCAGTTTTCAAGAACAAGATATGCAAATAAGCAATACATTTTTCACACATTTGGCTGTAAATAACATTTATGGACTTCTTTTTATCTGAACACACTGTGCTGGCACATGCTGCTGTGCAGTGAAACTGTCTGATCTCATGAACTGATTATGCAAAATGAAACCAAAGCTCAGTTTTCCTGCTCCCATCATGCATCATGTTAAACGCTGATATTTTCAGATTTCTGTATAAATATTTCACATGATTTCAACAGTTTAGCTTCAGGATATAGAGTGAAAAATAGGAGACAAGACAAAATAATTTAAGCTAGTTGGAAGGAAGGAAAAATACATGCATCAGTACAGTAATTTGTTTTCCAATTGAAATAGTAAGTGACAGATCTTAGATGACCTATGAGTTTAACTCTGCAGTTCCCTGAGTTTCTAAGACTATTGAATTTGCTTAGTTTGGTGGTATAGGATAGGACATGGAGTTTAGTTCAAAATTTCTTCAGCCAAAACCTGCTCTTGTTCTGAAAAGAAAGTCAGTTTTAGTACAGTGTTTCAAGAGATGGAATACTCACTATCACTCAGGCCAAAATGCCAAATGATTGATGAAACTGCAATAAAGGATTTCAGTTATCTGTATCGAGACAAAAAATCTGTCTAAAATTTGAATTCAAAAATTCCAATAATCTGTGCAGAACCTTTATCCACACAACAGTCATATCTATCTGTATGAGTTCCATATCAGAGTTAGGAAGGAAAGAGAACCAATTTGTGCAGCCTACCACTTAGTGAGAGCACGGTAAAATGGTGTTAAAGTAATTTATATTTGCTTAAGATGCTTTTTAAGACTTTTCTTAAGAATACATAGATTATACTTGCTACAGTACACCATATGTCTGTGGAAACCCAGTCTGTGGCACAAATTCAGTGAAATGGTGCATTACACGAAACTGTTTAATGCGTATCTCACTTTTTCTGACTTAACTAACCAGCCAAATTAAAGTGGGCTGAGGACATAGAGCCTGTACTGCAGCCTAAACTATATTCTACTTGAAAATTAAAGAGCAAACCTGACTGAAATGTTTGTTTAAAAGAACAAAGTTAGACACATCTTTGTATATTTAACAGGGTACAAGATGAAGGGGAAAATAAATTATTTTCCTTTAATTCTTTTCATTTTAACAGTTGTCCATTGCTCATTTGCTAATGCAAAGGCTATATCTTTTAGGTGAACTCTTGTCTCATATCTACTGAAATTTATCTGATAAGAAAAGACATTTTTATCTTTGATACTGTAAAGATAAGACTCAGTGGTAAAAGTGTAAGGCACACCCTATTTGATTCAGCAAAACTGTTCTTACTAATTTTGATTCCTCTTCTCAGTTTTATGTCAGAATTCTTCTTGGTTGGATTGCAGTGCTGCAATTGACATTTCTGGTTTTCCTTTCCTTATATCCACTTCTGTTTCTATCTGCTCAGACTTTTACTTCAGTTAATAGTTAATGTAGTTGCTCAGTTTCCCATCCTTCTTCTGTTACCTTTCTTCCTCATTTATTCTCTCTCCTTATAGTGTCCTCTGTGCTTACAGTAATTCATATATTCACGTGTGTATTCCCCGAATAGATAAAACTTCTTTTTGATTTTGTCACATCTCTGCTAATGATTTAGCCAATCTGCATGAATTAGGACAGAGGTACTCTCTGCATCTCTCTGGCTGTGTTTATACTTTTAATCTGTTATTGAGCGTCATGAAATACGTGGCATTATCTATCAAACACTGACAAAGGGCCAGTGTGTACAACTGTGCCTTTCTGGATGCAAGGTTTACCTGTTGTGGACACCAGAGCATGTACTGTCTGTGATGGGTCTAGGACATGCTAAGGCACATTTCAGGTGGAGGCAGAGGTACCTCTACATAGGCAGAAGGAAGACTGCCTTGTTATATATGTACTGCTGAAGCAAAGAGGTCCAGGGCCTGATTCATGCCCATAATGCTGGGGGCTGGCCTCTGCCAATACTGATGGGTACCACAAATAGCAGCGGAGATGAACTGCAACTCTGTGTGCAGACTTTCTTCCTGGTCACCTTGTCATTTAGCAGCCCACCCTTGTGCCCAGGGTAATCTCCATTGACAGACTGGAGCACGTAAGCGGCTGAGGTGTCATGGCTGGCAGTGGTGGCTGACGAAACACATCTCTCTGGGATCCAGATATGTTGGTCGCTCTGCCTGTGTGACCCTCTCCTTCAATCCAGCATGAACTGTGCTCATGATTACCTTCCCTCTTGCTTCTCCAGAGGGCAGCCCTTGGGGGTTGGTGTCTATTCTGTCTCTTAGGCATCTTGCAGTCCTGTGCTACTGCACCACCAACATCAAAGTGTTCTTCTAAGGGGATAAAAGATATTCCTCAACACATGCCTCCATATCAAATTTTGTGAGGGAAGAAAAAAAGTCAAAATCTACATATGCTGCTGTCTCAGTTCAGTTATTGTAGTGGAAAGTCTAGAAGAGATACTGTAGTGTTCAGTGCTCTATACGATCCTCTTGGTACCAGTACCTTATTCTCTGTGCTCTTGCATCATTTTTGGGAATGTAAGAAGTTGTGTTGCCTCTAGGGAAAGTTTTCATGCTGCACAGGATTTTTGCTTTAAGAATGTCCAGTCCCTCAGAGAGGTGACACAGTCGAGAGCAGAACTTACAAGGGCAACTTGGTGCACAGGCTGTGTGCTAAGGATGCTGATATATGCTGAGCACAAATGTAATAAAAAGAATTAGGTGGTTGAGTTTTCTTTAGGGAATTGGGAAATGTGATTTAAATCTCCTTAGATAGAAGAGGAAATCAAACTCTGCCCCTCAGGCCCCCCGCCACTAAAGCAAAGATAATTTGACTAATGTACACTGCGAGAGGGAATAGGAAATGGATCAACAACAGCTGCATATAAAAAAGCAGCAGAAACACCCTGGGACTCAAGTAGGTTTTCTCAGAATATGACTGTTAAACGGAGACCCTAAGGAGCAGCTGATGGGGGAACCCCTCATTTCAAGGTCCTGGCTGGGCTTTAGTAAGCTTGTATCGGAGATGAATGGTGTTATAAGCACTTTCAGAGTCTGCATGAATGTGTTACTTAACTGTCTGAGGAACTCCTAGGTAAAACTGTAACGTGTCTCTGGAATTGAGGTACCTTTTCTTAATAGTTTAGCATTAAGTGCAAAAACAGTTTTGCACATTTGCAAAGGTGTTTATGGATCTGACTGAGTAGCCTTGCAGCACTAATCCTCTTCCTCCACTGTCAAGATGCCCTGGTTTTCTCTGGGAAAGAGTTAATTTTTCTCCTAGGAGCTGGTATAGGGCTGTGCTTTGGATTTAGTATGAGAATAATGTTGATAACACATAGATGCTTTAATTGCTCCTAAGTAGTGCTTACCCTCAGGCAAGGACTTTTCAGTTTCCCATGCTCTACCAGTGAGGAGAGGAACAAGAACCTGGGAGGGAGGGAGCATGGCCAGTTCAGTTGACCCTAACTGGCTAAAGGAATATTCCATACCATAAAATATCATTCTCAGTATATAAACTGGAGAGAATTTACTGGAAGAGGCTGATTGCTGCTGGGGGGCAGTCTGGGCATTGGTCAGTGGGTGGAGAGTAACTGTATTGTGCATCGCTTCTTTCTCTTGGGTTTTACTCCCCCCTCTCTCATTTTCATTACAATAAAAATAACAAAAATATTATTATTAATAATATATAATAATTTATTTATTTCAATTATTAAACCGTTCTTATCTCAATCCAAGAGTTTTACATTTTTCTGATTCTCCTCCCCATTCCACTAAGAGGGAGAAAGTGAGCAAGCAGATGCATGGTATTTAGTTGCTAGCTGGGGTTAAGTCACGACACATGTAGAAAATGCGGGAGTGACTCCATAACTGTATACAAGTGAGTCACAGATTTTCGAAAAGCATGCCTAAAGACAGCATATCACCCCTGAACCTGGCTCTGTAGTTCTCAGCAGTTAAACACAAATAGATCATGCAATACAATTAACCTTCATAACACAGTTAAAAGTAGAAATTCTCCTTTGAGAACTTAATCCCGAGGATCACTTTCATTTCCTCTCATAGCCATTTGTTTATTTACCAATAAAAATATGTAATGTTCAAAGTGCAGTATAAATGGGACCATGATTAAGATGTAGAAAACCTCAACTCTACATCAAAGATATAATATTCTTTTGGGATAAACATGCTTGGTTTTTGTATAAATGAAGACTCTGTTCCACAGAAGTAGAAATTATTCTAACTGAAGTATCTAAATTAGTTAAAACTTAATTTATCATTAATAATATGAGTCAGAGCTACCATAGGTCTAAAAGGAAACAATAGGGGAAAATACATGGTCTTTATCCTGTATTCTCTGGCCACACTAAAGCCAGATGATTTTAAATGTTTAAAGAAAAAAAAATGGTTTTACCCATGTGCTGTTACAGCTACACCAGTAAATAAGCCAAGGGGAAGGCAAGGGCTTGAGGAGTGTCTTGTGACATGAAATCAGCTTGTGTTTTATCTTGTATTTAATGATTACTGAAAAGGACTGCACGAACAGAGCTCCAGAGCTCCAGTTAACTCGGCAATGACACAAACAGGTGCTTTTAGAAAGTGTGTAAGAGATATGGGCAGTTTCCAGCAAACAACTACTAAAGGACTATCTGAGCTTTACCTTGAGTATCATATTAAATTTCTGATTGCTGTCCACAAATAATGGTTTCCACTTTTTTCTTAAGTCCATTTTTTAGATATTATGTATTAATTGTATATTTTTTTTTAAACAAGCATTGGATATCTTAAATCTGAAATATATGTTTTTCTAGGTAGCTGTATGTTTTGTTCTATTTCCTCAGTAGGTGTACTTTTATGGCAAATTCTTCTGTATCATCTGTGGCTTATTTTATGAGTTCAGGGTATATTTTTAAAGAAAGAGCCTTATGTGGAAAGAATTTGTGTTCTACCTACAGCAGATTTACTACTGACATTAGAAACACATCACCAGCACAACCTGTAACCCTGACATTTTCATTAATCCCCTGCAGTTAATTCCACTTGTGGGGAATTAATTGTACCATCAAATTACTTAAACAGGTCCTTACCATCTCATTATGACCTTCTTGCTTCTATTTTAATTCATATTGGGGAAAGTGTCTTTTAAAAATTGTGATCAAATCTCCCAAATGAGTAATACATAAACTCATTGCAGAAGGAGACAGAAGGTCTGCAGTCATATATAAAAGAATGTATCAAATTACCTTAATGATACCTGATCAGCAGACCTAATCAGTACATCTGAGCAATTAAGTTATACCTATAAGATATGAAGCAATGTTAAATTTGTGTAAGATGCTAATATTTCTCATGGTCAGGAACAATGGCAGTGAATGAGAAACTGTGCATGAGCTTTGTGTGCTCTAAGGAGAAACAATTAGATTCTGTTTGCCTGGAATAAAAATTTTTCCTTTTTATAACGTTATCCTAGATATATAGGAACCAGAGGATAAACTACTTAAAGGAACTGATCAACTCCATCCTGCGGTCAGTAAGAGTTTTTTCCAGTATTGAGTTTTCTTTTCCCTTTCTTTGAATTTTTAAAGTATTTGCTGTGACTGCAAAGGATTTCTCAGTTGGTGGGTTATTAGAAAGGCAAAAGTCCAGTCCTCATGGCTGAATCCCCAAATAATTGAAGTCCAAATGATGATGAACTTTATTTCAATTTAGTATTTCCAAAGCCTCGCATTTTCCTAAACCAATCCTAATCTGAGGTAGGAGGCTGATTTATGATTTTTCAAGAAAAACTGGGAGTTGATTTATTAATCTTACATTAAGTCCATTATGAGCAAGTAGACATATCACTAATACTTTTTTGTATGCTCTTTGTTTATATAGACATAGTTTGGAATGTCCTCACGGAACTTTATTAATCTATCTATCTATCTATCTCATCATGGCTAGGGTTTGCAAACGAAGATTTGTGAAGGACTCGACCCAC
>VZRE01010243.1:0-21977 GCA_013396775.1 Cephalopterus ornatus | reverse complement strand
TGGGAATTGGAAACTAAAACAGGAACAAGAAACCTTAACTTGAACCAACGCCAGAGAAAAATGCATAATCTTGGTCACCTGCTCCATTATGCCTTTGCAATGCTACGTCTGCATCTTTTAAAATAATAAACTGCAAAGAAACTCTACTTTTTTAGTACGGTGCTGTATTACTGCTTAAAACATGTCTGGGTATCACATTTAGCAGACTATACATTCCAATTTATCTGTACTCTCCCTGTTGTGAACTCTCATTTTTCACACAGAGGACAGCAGTAGGCATTGTTCCTACTTTTCTCCAAAATATTTTAGGATCTATTCATAGTATCACACTTAAAAGTGTATTAATAGTTCAATGTTCTGCTGTATCTCATTTATTATTTAGTTACAAACTTCAGAGCAATATTCACATCAGGCTGGTGTTTTCTGGAATTACTTGTGTATCTTCTTTTTTTCTCTACTGCAAAAAAGATTTCCCACAGAAGCAACCCATGACACTTTTACTAACAACATGTCTTAGGATGAAGATGACTAACCACACTGTGAAGTCTCAGACTATTACTGAGGTGAACTTGTCTGCCTGAAAGTGATGCCAGTATTGTTTCGTAAGAGTTATGTTGCATCAGCTAAGGCTACATTTATTTGTAATGCTTTCTTTTCAACAAATTTGAAATAACTTTCCAAGTGCATATTATTTACAGGTTTCCAGTTTCTGAATTATGTGATTATCTTAACCTTTTTATTAGCTATTAGGTGTAAAGTTTTTAGGGGACTCAACTACCTAACATGATTACCATGTGAAAAAACCAAAATTAATTATTAGTATATTAATGCATAGCAAAGGGTTACATAGCAGTGTAAAATGTTGAAGTTGATTGCATATATGTCAGCATAGGTGTTTTTGCTGTGTTACTGTGTGAGACAAGATTTCCATGCATTCTTTAGTAATGTGAGCTGAAAAAATTGACTGCGGACTTTGAGAGGCTTTATTTATGCATTGAAAACAAAAGAAGAAATCTTGGTATACAATTCCTGCTGCCCAAGTATCACAACTCAGTAATATCCAAAGACAGTATGCATCAGAAATAAATACTTCTTATTTAGAAATGTGCATTAGACCACTGAATGTGGAACTAAGTTAAATAACTGTGGCAGTAATTAGTGAGAACTTCAGAGGTGCCAACTATCTGAGATCCTCTACCAGTATTCACAAATCCTAGATTAGGAATATTGGAGGGATATCCTCTGATTCTGTGAGGATTAGACATGTCCTTGCCTAGGCTTTTTATGGACCTACTGGCATGAATTTGTCTGATTTCTAAATCAGACCCTGCCACTTCCAAATCTATCAAGCTTGTCTGCCTAAACAACAGCTTTCCAAAGTTGTAGGAATTTATTAGTAGATTTTGCAAATTCTCTAATTCTCCATTTTGATAGAGAATGACTAGAATTTTTTTTCTGCTGAAAGCTTTCTATACTTTTCCCACCTACTCCGTACCCAGCAGATGATTGAGGCTTGTAGACCACCTGATGGCTTTTCATAGGCAATATCTTCCCCTGCCAATCTTCTGATGATACTTCCATATTGTGTTGTTTACTCTTTTTTAGATATCATCTGATTTGGTAAAGGCTGTCTTTGTGCTACTGTTTTGCAAATAAGAATAATTAATTATTTGCCTGGAACACTTCTGAGTCACAGTATATGGAGGCATGGAGGGAAAGTGCATTTTCAGTTCCTCTCTCATCAAATTAACCTGATTAAGTTTCTACATATTTGATAGTTTTATCCTTTTGGTTTTACATCTATTTTGATTCAAGACAGTCTATTCTCATTGGGAAATTCCATATGCATGCTTCCTAACCTAGATAATTCTATTTTAATTCTTGAGATTAAGAAGGGAAGGGTAGGGTAGGGGAAGGATAGACTTGAAACATTATCTTTTGCACTAAACATATTCTCTGCTGTTCATACCTGCAGAGCATAGCTGGGTAAGGGTCAGACGATGAATAGAGTCAAGACCTTGAATTTTAGGAAAGTGAACTTTAAGTAAGCAATTAGTGGATAAGACACTCTGGGATATTGCCCTTAGGGATAAAGGAAATAAACAGAGCTGGTAGCTCTTTAAGAGCATTTGTCTAACAGCACAAGTGCACAAGAACTCCTCATTCACACATGTAAGAAATCATGCCAGAAAGTCATGTGAAGACCTCCTAGAGCATATGAAGGATATGCCCAGGCAGTGGAACTAGGGACACGTAATCTGGGAAGGATGTAGGGGTGCTGCCTGAAAGTGTAGGCATGGGATCAGGAAAGCTATGGTAGAAGTGGACCTGAATTTTACAAGGAATGTGAAAAATAATAATAAGAGTTTGTACAGGTACATTGGTCAGAAAGTGGATTAAAAAAATATGCCCCATCATAATTGAGCAAGAAGAATGAGACAAAACCAATGTGGAGAAGGCTAAGGTACTCAAAAATATATTTTGCCTCAGTTTTCACTAGCAGTCAGTTTCCCCACATCTCTCAAGTTCTTGAACCGTAAGGGAAGGAGTGTCCCTCCTATTGTGAGAAAAGATCAAGTCTGACACCAACTGACTCATGAACAATTTGTTGTCCTCTGGGACTCCCAAGTCCTTCTCCTCAGGGTGGTTTGCTGCAGGTCAGTCCCCAGCCTGTACTCATGCACAGGGTTGTTCCTCCACAGGTGCAGGGTCCTGCACTTGCCTTTGTTGAATTCAGAAGCTTCAGCTTTGCCCACTCCTCCAGCTTGTCCAGATCCTTCTGAAGGGCTGCACAGCACTTTGGGGTATTGGCCGTTCCTTCCATTTTTTTATCATCAGTGAATTTGCTGAGGAAGTGCTATATTCTTTCACCCTAATTACTGATGAATAAAATAAACAATAGAAAACCTTCATTTTCCCACACTCTAATTAATTTAAAATTGTGTATATTAATTTTCCATCTTAAATTGTGCATCAGAGACATTTATGAAATATCCATAGAGGTGTCTAAAATCATCAGACTGTTACATAGCCATCTAAATGGCTGATGCACTAGAAGCAACGGGCAATTGCCACATTCATGTAAGTAGGAACATGGCTGTTTGGCATTTTGGCATAAATGAGAAAACTGTATTCTTTTTTCAAGAATATGCAAATCTATGCAAAAATCTCAATAACAAGACAATAAGTTTTGAGATATGTCTCTCAAAAAAACCAAACTAAAACCAAACCAAACCAAACCAAAAAAAACAAACAACAACACAAAACCAACCAAACAAAACCCCCCACCCCAAAACAACACAAAAAACCCCTAACAAAACCAACCAAATATTTTCTAATTACTCATTTTTCAAAGCTTAACTCACTTTTTTAAAGGGGAGTTTATCGTCATTCACTCCTTTCATAAGCATGAACAATGTTTCAGTTCAGTAAAATAAAGCAAAAATATATAGACAAACAAATAATACTTTGTTTCATGAACTTTATATGTTCGTGTATATACTGTGATGATGATTTCCCCTGTTTTCAGCTGCTTTAATTATATTTTTGATCAGTTAATGGAATTCCTGGAGGACAGGATAATAGAGATAGTATTATGAAAATACAAATAAACATGCAGGAACTTATAGTTATGACCTTAGTAAAATGCCATTGAGACAGCAGGCGAGTATGTAAAGTTAAAATTATATCTACAACTACAAAATTATTACTCAGTTCTTAATTAATTTTGACAATATATTTTTCTTGTGCAAAAATATTTATCTTGTATTACTGATAAAGTGAAACAGAAATGCCATGGTAGAGCAGTACCTAGGCAATGCTCAAGTAGAAACTATGGACATGTTTGTAGTATAAGACAATATTAAGAAATAACAATCCTAACTTTTAAAGGATATGTCATATATCTTGTTTAAAACATGATTTTATAGCCTGGATTCCTTTTGGTACCGGATAGTGATCTATTCTTTTAACCCTTTTAATCCTGAACATGAATTTTTGGCCCTATTAAATTGAAGGACATATATTTCAAGGTTTTAACTAGATTAATATTTCACCTTTTTTCTGTCTGATACAAGACAAACTTTGATCAAAAATTTTACATTGCTCGGTTTCTTTTCCAAACAGGTTTATTTTATACATCAATATGTAAGAAAAAGTAAACAAATTCTTCTTCAAGTATTTCTGGAAAAGAATATATCTTCTTTAAAAGTCTGGGATTTGTACTTGCATGTTATGCTCTTCAGAGAAATATTAGACTTCTGGGATGCATGAATAGTATATCTTAAGGTTTTCATGTTGTCAGGACTCTGCTTTGTATCAAATAAAAGGTGCATTTCCTCTTATCTGAGTGTGGAGTACATTTCTATTATTCTTATTATTCTCACAGTATTATGGCTCATTTACTATAGTAAAATACATTATAGTGGGCTTTAAGTTCATGAATAATAAAAATAACCAATCCTGTATGCTCTTTGTCCAATATGACCAGCCTAAACCTTTTACTCAAATGTCATTTTTAGATAGGAGACAATAAATAGTACAAATTATTTCATACAGCAAGCTTAGAGCCCCTATCTGTTTCAATCTATTCTTTATAATGTCAAAATTATTATTATTTCAACCTGTTGTGGCTTAACTAGGACAGAACCTTACTAAAGGTTGGTATTTGATGTGACTGCTAAAAGCTAGATCTCACATGTTGAAACCTTTGTAATTGCTGCTGCATTTATTGCTATGCCTTGGGTAGTAGTTTTTTGGTGGTGCTACAGAAAACCATGAGGAAGATGCTATGAAATCTTTGTTCATGCTGTGAAATAGACTATGTTATGAAAATTTTATTTTTATTTCGTTATTTTGCAGGCGGACCAGGTACTGATAATGACTTTATTAGCCTGGTAGAAACAGTGGTGTCTCTGACCACTGGGACATTCTGCTTTTGTAATTTTATAGACTGAATAATGATCATATTGTAAATATGATCAGTAATTGAACTGACTGGCACAAGTGTAAGAATGGAATATAATTTAACTGAAGGGAATGCTTCAGTTTCAGTAAATACTGCCTTGAACACACAGCCTGTTAATTCAGACTGTGAGAAAACAGACCACTGTAGAGTCCTAGCAAACAAATTTGGTACTAAACTATTAGAACATAACGATCAATAGGATGGAATTGAAATGTTAGTAACGTTAGTAAGTGTGTAAATAAAAATAATGTTGAGCTTAAACTACATGTTCTTTTATTGTTTGATAGCTTACATACAGAAACACTTAAACATAAGCAATGCAACTATGTTTGCAAGTATGAGTACAGTGTTCTGCAATCTTTCTTCAGATATGCAGATAAGTCATTGCAGATGCTGTAAGGATTTTCTGCAAAACTTGAATATACAAGAACACATGCATTTTTCAGAATTATTCATATCTTTTACAAAGAAGAAAAGTATCATATTGATTACTTTGTCCTAGAAAAAATTCATATATGCCTAATAATGCTTCTTAATGCCAATATTCTTAAGTAAGACACAGAAAATAATTGTTTCAAGAATAAAATCTTGAATGGAAAACACAGTTCTTGAATGGAATGTTATGTTATAGGATCCTAAAGTCTCAAGGTGATTAGGCGTTCAAAAAACCCCCACATCATCAATGACCAATCACATACTGTGGGAGGCCCCCCCAAAAAACCATCAGAATCATTGCCCAGTCACAAACTGAGTTAGAAATGGAGAGATGATATGTTAGGTTTCAGAGGCTTAATAGGATGTCTTTTCAGGAATCCTAGTTTCAAGGAAGCATATGTTAAAGCTTAGGTTGGAATCACAGCTTAAGCTTATTATGAATCCCTAGGGAATATCCTCTTTTCAAGGTACACACAAGGAGAGATTGGTTTTAATTACCAAAAGAATGTATGAAGAATATTCGTACCCTCGGGGTATAAATAAGGCTTAATTATTCATAGAACAGCCTTGCTCATTCACTCTAAAAGAAAGGTGATTAAAAAGTCTGGAACTGAGAAAGGACTTTCTTTGGTTTCTTCTCCAAGTTACAGACCTCAGATTTTTTCCAGCTTGGCATTAAGAAGTCGTCATGTCTCATGCAATGAATGCAGAAAAAGGCATTTGGTAAGCTCCAGGCAATTTTAATTTTATTTCAATTAAATAAGGATGAGTTAAAAAATAAATGATCACTGTCTACTGTCAAGTGCCTTCTCATCCAAATACTGATAGGAATAGTGGTGGGGTTTGGGTTTTGTCTAGCTTCTGACCTAAGATTCATTCTAGGTGAAAACAAAACAAAACAAAGTGTAGACAGCAAAATAACGTCAGGATCATCTTGATCACCAAATAATATGATCTGACAAAACTTATATAATTTTAGAATTTTTCCTTTAATTAACGTTCATCATAGTTGTTTCATTTAATGTTGAATATTGAATGGAAATTTGAAACTGATTCTATAACATATGGTAGAGAGGACCTAAAAGCCTTTAAATTACTGTAAGACAAAAAGATTTCCTAAAATAAATGCAAAGAAATTCTGGATAAACCCCAGAATTAGTTAGACAAGCAAGAAAATAGTGTGACCATCAGTAAATACTTATTGGTCTATTGAAATCAATGCTTAGGTTGAAAGAATTAAAATAATTTGAGTTTCCATTAGAGTTGAAAAAAATTTAATTGAAGTAATATTTCAATTAGGTCAAAAAGTATTGAAATAGTGTTTTCTACAGGGTATGTGTAGCTCTTTCTGTTATTCTATTAAAAAAAAAGTTGAGTGCAAAAGCACAAATGGTAGCAGGCATATGTTCAGTATGATGAATCTCAGTGTTCAAATGTAATATAGTAAGAGATAAGTTTTACTTTCTCAGTATCTTTATAATTTGCAGGCCACAAAGGAATAGCAGGAACAGTTTTGACAGGAAAATAACAAATTATTTGTTATTATGTCAGATAATTTCAAGATCTGATAGTCTTACTAACAGAGGAGAGTTTGGGTATGTGGCAATAGCTAGAATAAATAAATCTAATTTATAGTCTGAGACTTAATAGATGGAAATTCTTTGGAAGATTTCAAGGAAGAATTAACTCTGCTTGGAAAATGGTCATTATAGCATTTCCTTATCTATTTTCTCTAAGAATTCTAAACTCAAACCCCCCAAACTTTTGAAATATTTGTGTTTGCTAAACAGTAAACATTACTTTGGAACTAAACATCTCTCACACTGAAAGATGAAAGACAAAGCTCACTGGGAATGAGGGTAAGGTTTCCTTTCCTGTTCAATGAACCCATTTTATGGCATTCTAATGATTCATTTGTGTGCATGTTTTATAAGCAATCATAGTTTTTCGTAGAGAAAGGTAGCCTACTCTTCCAACAAAACATCTTAAAGTCTAGGAACTTGTTAGATTAATATCTCTGATGATTTATTGTTCCTAACAGCTTTTATCTTCAGTGAACTCAAGTCAGATGCTCTCTTTGGTTGAAAGAGAAAAAATATATAATAGCCCTCCTTCAAAGACCTGGTGAAAAATCCATCTACCTAGCAAAATTGTCCTAAAGATCATTTCCTGTTGTGCATATTTAAATAATGATTTCATAGCAGTGGCAGAAATTCATAAGATTAGAACAGCAATGTATTAATAGGGCTGTGTAAAACAAGACTGAACAATAGCTCTAAGCAATAGCATTTTTCCCTTGTTTATATGAACATTCCTTTTCCTCTCTTATTGTTTTCAAAGAGAAAAACAAAATGCAGAAATCTGAAATGTTTCCTGAAAAGGTTTGAACAGGCACTTTTGGAAAAGACTTTTAGGGTTCTGCTTACCTACTTAAGACCTAGAAAATTTATCTGTACCTAATGAGTTTGAAGATTATTGAAGATTAAATATTTCTCATCCTTTTCAGAGCTGCATTTTCGTGCATTACTGCAAAGCATAATGCTGTGTGTCTTCACCTATGAATCCACAAATTTTACAGCTTTGCATAGATGTCCACACTTTCTGGGGAGAAAAGTCTAATATTATGATTTAAAAAATGATTTTTTATTATTATTAAGTACAATTATTGTTTTCAGCATGTTTTGATTCTCTAGAAAGAATTAATTTTTATACTTAGAAAAGGTTATGCTACAATGGTTTCTGTGTAATACCCTGATAAAATAAACAATTTTGATTTCTCCCACTTATGTTTTCTCTCTCATTATAATAGATTTTCATTTAAGTGACACAGAGACTAACATGGATCAGTTGTCTGGAGTAGAGAGAACCTCTTCATAGATTTAAAGAATATTAAAGTCAGAATTATGTCCAAAAAAAAAAGTGAAAGTATCCTCAGTACACCTAATAACATACCCTTTATAATCATACAATGATGAAACTGCCTAACTGTTCTTTAGAGTGAACATGGAGTAATATTGTAATTATGAGTAGTAAAATAATTTTTCTACCCATGATTCAGTTATTATGCACTCATTAGTTTAAATAATACAGCATTTTTCAACAGCACAACTGACTTTGAGTCATATGTCAATAATCTCTTTACATACCTTTATATAGATAGGCAGTATTTGTTTTGAATTGTTTATATTTTAATCTTAGAAATAATAATAGGAAATAGGAACAACAAAAAAAATACAAAAAAAGATTTAAATGGGCTTTTTGCTTTCTTAGAGAATCTCCATAACTGTAGAATCCAAGTAAATTCATTGTACTGCTGCTGTGTGTTGTTCTTTGTGTTAACATCATTCTCAAACTACATTAGGAACAGGTAGCTGTGCACCTCACAAACTGTGCTGTACAAGCAGCACCAAGACTCATTACCAGCTTACAGTACTATTTCTCTGAGCACTGCTTTGTACAATCTACTTCCAAAATTGCTTTTAATGAGGCCATTGCTTTTTCTTTTTTTTTTTTTGTTATGTTCTTCATTCCTTTCCACAAGGTTTAAAACATGTCAACTATTTTATTTGCAGTACACTTTATAAAAGAATATGCCTCTCTGTCACAGGCAGAATAGAACTTCAGGAAAATTTTATAGGAGAAACCCACCCACTGAGTCATGACTGGCAGAAAGGACCCCCTTGCTTTCTAAACTCCTCAGAGAGGATTCAGGGTGCAGCTGGGTCCTGTCTTAGCCCCAGACTTGCTCAACCATTTATTTTGAAAGGTTGTGGAGGCGTAGTTGAGTTTTTGTGTGACTTTGTCCTGCCAGATTTAGGATATCAAACCGAATATGTTAATACAAATAAATAAATTATGTATTTTATTGGTGATTAAAATGATAATGGTTAGACTAAAACATATTAATTACAATTCTTTATTACATGGTATATACTACTACACTATAACTACTTCTAGAGCGCACTATTTCTTGAAGATTGTTGGAGCAATGATATTAAAGCTACCAAAATAATTATTGGTGTTACTTATCCATGCCAGTGACCACAGGCTTTTGCTTGGCCTCTAGGAGTAACCTTGAGGGGCATCCTCACTAAGGGAAGAATCTGCTCACACACACACACTCCTAGAAGGGGTTTGTTAGAAGTTAAAAGTGGGGCTGAGATTTTATAGTTTAAAGTGGTTGACTGTCAGTGAGATGTCTCTGGGCTTGCTGCGTCACCTCAGCAGTTTTAATTATCTGTACTTTTTGGTTCCTTTATCAGGAACTTTGTCTACCACATCCTTACTGGTGCCAGTTTCTGCCAGGAAACACAGCTATCCACATTCTAGGAATGTTTTACTTTGGGATTGATGAATCAGGACGATCTCAGCATTCTTCAACACCAAAAATCCAGAGAGACCTGCTGTGCTGAAGGAAGGGAAGAGTCATAGTCAAACTGTGCTTTTCACAGTATCTTGTTCAAGTGCCAGTTAGTCCTCTGAGGATCACTATTGTATTCAGTTACATTCATACATTAATTTGTGTGAAAAGTTTCCTGCTGGATGACCAGCAAAGTCTTAGAGATCTATAACTTGTTTCTTGATGGTACTCTTATTTGGTAGTTCTTCATGGAGAAACATGGAAAATGGACACCATTTCCCTTGAAGGAAAGATTAGCAGCTGATTAGCACCATCCACAAATTTTGTGATGCTTTCTTACGGATGTTACAATCAAATTTTCAAACTATTTCTGTCACTGCTGCCAGAAATCTGTACATATGTCTTGTTATTTTGGCAGAGGAAAATGAAGCCACATTGAAGATGAATAATACGCTAGGACAGCGGTGTCCATATAAATTTTTTTAATAGATTTATCACAGACAAATTTGTTCTTTTTGCTTTCTCCCATGTTTTCTGTATCTTGGTATCTTTCCTTGAAATTTCTTCATATCTATTCTAAAGAATACAAAATGTTCACCCTATTGATTGAGATGTGATTAATGAATTTTCCTGTAGGGCATTGTGTAGTTGAGGGAGAAGTACGAAACAAGTATCCCCCAGCTGGTGGACATACATAATACCATTTTATACAAGTTGTGAAGCTAGCTTTGATACTCATCTAACACATTTCCATTAAAATTATGGTCAGCATACTATTAAATTTTACAAAGTATATCTTCTGCTACTACTAAAAAAAAAAAAAAGGCACTGTGCTGGAGTTTTCAGGTTTTATTCAGCTGTTTCACTGAGTCTCAGTGCAATTCTCAGGGTATCTTCATTTTCTGAATTATCAGTCAACAATCTCATTGCTTTACATTAGTTTCAGTAAAGCCCTTTATCAGCCCAAGCTAGTGTTTTTCTGAGTCATTCTGAACTCTGCTTCCCCTTGTGTTGACTCACTCCATTTTTTCTTTGTGTGGTAAACTCCACCAGGGCACACAACATAATCTCTTCCAAGCTGCTGATCTACAAAGTAAACAAAATTAATAGTTGTCCACTTGTCCTGTTCCATTTCTGAGATAAAGTTCTGACAGAGCTATTTACACTGAAAGAGATTTGGGCAATACAAAGTAATGGGAGACATCTAAGATTAGCAAGAATGTAAAGTGTTAATGGTCTTCAAAGACTTATTGAAAAGACGTGCTGTGAAGGACGAGAAAAATGTAGAGGCTTCATATCTTATGTGAGAGAGAATTTTGTTTTTCTCCACTCAAGAAATTTATACTTACTTTTTTTTTTTTTTTTTTTTTTAATAAAAGGCTAGAAAAATTCCAAAAGGAAAGTTAAAAATTAAGAATGTGACAGTGTCTACTATACATAGGAGAGAGGAATGTCTGGAAACAGCAACATAAAGCAAGAAAAGAAACGTTAAGTTGCAGGTCACACCTCACACAATTGTTCTCACTACTGCCATCAGTCCCCAGAGAAAAGCTCTGGCACATCCTGCAGCCTGAGACCCAGACAGCCGCACGCTTTATAGGAGCTGTGTCTGGGTTGCCACACCCATTCTGATAAGTCCAGAGGACATGGCTTTTACCATGCAGACCCCACAGCTGAGCTCCTTCTGGGGTGATGATGGCCAATTGGACAGATGTTTTGAGCTGGTAAGGTGAGGACCACCTTCACACGTGAACCGTAGCACCATGTCCTGTTTGACTGCTCTGTCCAAAGTGCTCCTGCTCATCCATGTTTCTGATGCTGCTTTTCAGGTGTGGAGCAGCTGCAGTCCCTATGGCATCACCCAGCTCTCATCATCTTCTCTTGTGAGAGATGCCTCAGCCTAGCAGGTCTCTCTGCTGCCCTGACATTTCTCTACTAGGCCTGCTCTGTAGCTGCTTGCCTCAGTGACTGACTGAATTAATTATGTTGTTTTCATTTTGGTTTCCTGTCTGTTTTGAATGAAAAACTAAGTGAACTGCAGCGGATGAAAAGAAAGAACTTGAATTTGAGGTTTGGTCTTTCTCAGCCTTCTGAATTCCTCCCAACACTTGTTCCAGTAACTCGAGAGCATGCAGCTGTTTGAACGTGTCATGGTGTGGTGTGCTAAGCTGTGGATAAGCACTGTTTGATGTTAAAGCTGATGCCATCCAATAGTGTTGTTTATCTGATAGTACATTTTGAACAATGTGGTTGCAAACAAATAAGTACTCTACTGAAGAAGTGTGATAACGTATTAATACTAAGTTGAAGAAAAGTTGTTCTGTGATCAAGGGGTCATACTTCAGGGTTTGTAGCCTTTCTAATGTGGGAGTTCACACAGAAGAAATGGGAGCCTTTTGGGGACACCCTATTTTTTGCCCTGGCTTCAGAAATAAGTGCATTAACATTAAATTATTATTACATTTGATCTTAATTAGTTCACATTCCTTTTTTTTTCTCCAAAATATTATGTGACTAACTACAATAAGTATTTATCTTGCTGACTCTATATAAAGTCAATATAGTATCAGGATAACAACACCATCTTTGTTGAGGCTTCTCAGGCAAAACAATTCCTTCTTAGGTGATCTTTTATCTGCTGATTCTATAGGTACATTCTATAGGTACATGTCTCAGCTACTGTACACAGATGACATTTAAGGCTGTGTGAAAAGAGCACAAAAAACCTTTCCTGCTTTAAGAAACGTGTCATAGAAGATGTAGTATTTTTGTCTCATGGGATAAGCTTTATACAGACATTAATATATTAACCTAGATGTGCGTGTAATCTCAGTTCTTTCATTACAAATAGTTTTGTCATGCATTATTCACTAGGATAAACAATATTTAAAATGTCAGGAATTGTAAAATTATCTCAAAATCAGATTATACTACAATTATTACAAATTATTATCTACTTTAGTCTCTAAGTGATCTAAGAATTCTAGTTAACAATTAATTATTTGCCATTTTCTAAAAATTCACATTCCAGGTATCTTATTGAAGAATTATAAATCTATAACTTTAAAAAAAATTCCTAGCAATTAGTAAGAATGAGATTTCTCTAGAGCTCTATCTCATATAAATGGTTAAATGATCATATGCTATCATATAAACATGACCAGATACTAAACATCAGGAATTAAATGATTCTGAGTGTTAGGAAATTACTTTTCTAAAAGTATATTGAACTTGGGGTCTGTCTTGCTTTGAGTATAGCTTTTTAATACTGTATGTACAAGCCACAAACAAAAGAATATTTTTTGGCACGCAAAAACCACTGATATTTCATCTGCCACCAAATGTAGCTGTTGTATTTTCAGTACCTAGGGTACATACAGGTCAATTTACAATAGCTATATTTCCTGCCTGTATGAATTCAACAAATAGCTTCACTGTTTTAGGGTTATTTTTGTTTTGTAAATGAATAGGAAATGTTAAGTTGAACTAATTTATAAACTAATTTCTGCAAAGGACCTCTACATTTTGGTTACACAGCAAACTGCTTATTTGCACTTTGATCAGTAGATGTTTGACCAAGCATTTTAGCAATCACACCATTTCCTGTGCAGGTGGTAGCAGAAGTTATGAAGTCAGGTGGTTGGTAGGAAGAAATTCTAAAAATCAATGTTTCAAGTACTAATATATATCTACTTATGTGACAGTAAAACAGTGGCGGTCTCTCAGGATTACTGGTAGTTGCAGCTATATAGCTTGTAAAGTATGCCTTGCAAAACTTGTTGCCTTGCTACTGGGGAAAGAGCATTAGTAATCTTTGAGTTAGATAACTGAATCAGTTCTGGGGTTACATAACAGAGTAAATTTTAACCATAACCCTTAGCGTGGTTTTTGTTGAGTAAATATTCTGCCATCAGTAAGCTGAGTAAATATTCTGCCCAATTTCATTTTAGATCCTGTCTTCAAGTAACAGAAGCTGCCAGAATATTAAGGAATATGAACAGATTTGAGATACCTCTTGGTTTACTCTTACAAGAAGTTCATGTACAACTGGCTAAATAAATTGAAACCTTTTGACTAAAAATCACAGCTATCATTTTCCATTTTAGTCTGCTTCTCTATTTCATCATTAAATGATTCTTGAAGAGTTAAAAAGAAAATTGTGAGCAATCTCTTTGCTCAGGAGAAAACCAGTACATGTAGTTAAATCACATTTAGGTCAGAGGCATTTGGGGATAATTCTACACTACCAGCTAGTGCCCCTTCTTTCTTCCAGACTATTGTTGTGTCAATAGGCTGGTGCATCTCTGCCGACCCTGGAACACACTTAAGATAGGCAGCCAGACATTCTAAATTGTCAGACATCTACGTGGATGTGATTACACCTTTTTTGTCTATCCTGACATACAGCCATCATACCATTAGGGATCTGAAATTGCATTTATTATGTTTAAGCAACTGAATCACACTAAATGTATATAATTACTTGTGGAATTTTTTAAAAATCACAGGGTTTGTTTTGATTTAATTGCAACTATGTTTTAGATGTATTTGCATGAAGGGTTTTTAATGACTCTGTAACTGAAGTGAACCCAGTCATCAAGAACAATAACGATATCAGTGTGTTGATAGAAACCCATTTTGCTCCCAAATATGCCTGTCAATTTCCCATTCATTTCAAGGAATGATTCCACTCAAACAAAGAGTCTATGTAAATGTTACTCATTCCCTTCAGCAAGAGCTCTATATGTGCAATGTTGCTCAAATATCTTTGGAGTATGCATATGATTACCTCTGAATGGAAGATACCAAAGGCATAACGGTATGTACTGTCATTACTTCCTTATCCTCCTCAAATAATAGTGACAGAGAAGTAGCATCTATAACTATTCTCAAGAAGTGTATGTAAAGTGAATGATCCCATTGCAACCAAATGGATTAATAATTCCTTACCTTATTGACACTGCTTTCATTCTATTGCAGTGTTGTTCTTATTAGAATTGATATTCTATCAGTCTTCCATGCAGTGTAAGTAACCATATTGATTACTTCTTACCCACATCTTGCTTGAATAACTCTGACAAATTTTTCCTGTGAAACTCAGCTAAATTTATTTGGGTCTTTAACAGAGCAGCTATTAGCATCAAGCTCCCTCATTTTCACTATTTTTAATGTAGTCTCACATGAGCATTTAACAACTCCGACTCTAATCACTGATTCTTTGTTTTAAGTAGAAATTCTTCAGATGTTGAATTTGAACAGCACCTCGTGACCAGTTTATTGAAACTGGCTAGCCAGCCTAATCTGCAAAGTGCGTGGTGTTTAGTGTAATGCTCTTGAGATAACTGCAGGGTGGAAGGGTTTGGAGAAGATTATTACAAAAATTTATAATATTGCTGGTGTACTTACGGTGTACAAATAGATGTAGCATGGCCACAGCAGCTGTGTTGGGAAGTCAGTTGTTCCCTTGTCATACAAGTAATGGATTTTCCACTAATCAAAATGTTCTATTAAGTTCATCAAAAAAAAAAAGAAATGAAATGTTCATGACTTTAATAATCCATTAACCACAAGTAAGTACTTTGCTGGTTGTGTACATATAGCACCATACACTTATAATTTACTGTTCCATATTATGCGCTAATTCTTCTAATGATTCCTTCTTTAATTCCTCTACAGATGCAGTTAATTTTCTGTGTGGTTCAACATTGTCTCTTACTTTTGCTTGTCAGTGAGACCTCTGATAAAAATATTTGGACATAGGGACACAGAAAACGTTGTAGTACATCTGGAGTAGTACCATATTTGATACAAAATCTGTCCTGCTTTCTCAAAAAGTCATTTGATGTCCTTAGAAACCACAGATTATACTTTGGAAAAATAATTTGAGAAACTTGTTAGGGAGCAATTATACCTCATGTCCTAGAACAAAGTTGTCAGAATCTGTGGCAGAAGTTGCAACAACAGAAATCTGAATGCCATGCTCAGCTATGGAACTTTAAGTTTAGAAGGAGAGAGGTCTCTACTGCATCCATTTTGGTGCCTACCTTAGACTGTGACTGGAAAAGAAACACGTGCTTCAACAGCTGTTTAAATTTGTTCCTGGCACAAAAGGAAGAGGGAGCAACTCTCAAGAACTTGCTACTACCATGGGAGGAGCAGGCTGTGAAATACTCATGTTCCACCCACATGAAAGACATTTTTGTAATCATTCTTTTTGAAGATTATTTCTGCTTCAGAGCATAGTAAAGTGTTGCGTTTTCACTATCAGGATAATAGGATACCTTTTTTTTTTTCCTTCTGTTTACTACCTAAACACTGAACAGTGGAATTACTGTGAGTTACTGTCCTCGAGACTGAGGGTTAATGGTGGTAGGGGAGCAGCTCAGGCTGGGGTCAGCCAGGACTGTCCCATCCCTGGGCATCAGGAACCTCCATAGGGATGGAGATGAGCCGAGATCAATGGGTCATGGCATGCACCATCCAAACAGTGCTCATCAACAGACAGTGTGCGTGATCTGCCCCTCCAGACTTTATTAATTCAGAAAGGAAGCAGCTCCAGATATGATTTAGATAAGCTTAGGTTACTTCCTTACCCTGTACAGCTAGTTGCCTGGTTTTCCAGCTGCTCATACTGTTGGTTTTCTAGATGAGTCTGTTCCTTTCCGACTGTCTGCTAACAAGTCCCAGGCAAGTGAGGCCCATGGGACCAGAGTCTGTCAGCTCTGAAGAGCTATGAGTTTCAGCTCTTCCTCCTGTTCCCTGTGGCTGCAATTTTGCCTCTTGCATCTCTGCCTGGATTGTGTAGGAGATGGTTTTCCTTGGGTGCATATGCTGTGACATGTTTCTGCCCAGCCACAGGCATGCCAGAGTTGCTTTGATTCACCACAGTCCTTTTACACAGAAGAAGGAGACAAAGACATTGTGTTTGGTATATTCTACTATGCTATAAATAATTCTTTATTAATTTAAACATTCATAATTCCCTTTCCTTTAGAATCCTTGCCCTTTTCCAATTTAATGGAATATTTTATAGTTTTTGAACTATTGATATTGTTGAAATTTTTCTGTGTATTATGAATAAGCACTACTATTTTCCTAATTAGCAGAGGGCAGTAGTGCATCTGGTAACTAGGACAGAAATGTTTACCTAAATTACATCTGCCTAAATTAGGGGATTATATTCCAAGATGCCTTACAGACACCAGAGTAAGACAAGAGTAAGCTATTAAATATACTTACCCTAATAAAAACTGTGAAAGCATGCATTTTCATTCCTCTAGTTAAACTGATAGTGGTTTTAATGTTTAGGTAGCTCACTTCATCTCCAGTCATAAAAAAAGTGCTGTTTAATTTTAATTCTCTTGTTATACTCACACACAGAGAAGCTTATCTTAATCTTACTTCATATTGTGTCAAGGATGCAAACACCACTTAATGCTTTTCTTTCACAGAAGTGCTGGTCATGAGCATAGAAGAGACTTATTTGTATTGTAGTCAGTGCCCACAGCAATCAAGACTCCCATATTTTCTAGAACAATACTGCTAACCTGAATTCTTTGTTATGAGGCCTGAAGTCTGTAGCACTCTACTGCTGCAAACTGGAGTTTCTGTTGCAGCTACAAACAAACAAACAAACAAAAAAAAAAAAAAAGTTTTGAAAATGGAGGCTGTGCCCTTGCAGTATTTAATTCAATTAAATTGTGCATTGCCTCAAGCTTTATATTTCTGTTGAATTACATATTGATTATCTAAAGCAACAGAATAGTTTTCTGAGGGGAATTTGAAGGTTAGATAGATATGGAACAGAAAGAAGAGAGCTTTACGTGGATAGATGTCAAGAATTGCATGAGAATGACTTATTCCAATTGAAAGTGGACAGCACTGAAATAGTTGTGGAGTGTGGTATTTCAAAATTAACAACTTGCTGACAGGAAAGTAACAGTTAATTTGTGTACCAGAGCATTTACAGATTCATTAATTTCACTTTACCTATCAGTTGGTGTGCTTTTGCATTATGACTTCTTCAAACACCTGTTTGTAGCGGCAAAAGGCTAGCATCACTAGAAAATATGAAACTACACTGGTGTTAGCCTGGCAGAGTGCTATTTTCTGCAATGCAGTATCAGTTGATTTATACATGTCCAACCACAAAGCACTAAAATATCAGCAATATCTGTTATTAACCTATTCTTGATTAAGAAACCTCCGCTGTGTTTTGTTTCGCTATGATTTCTTCATATTTTTCTGCTTTCTCTTCTCCCAACTCTCTGCCATCTTTTCATTTGTGCATTTTGGCAATTTTCCCTGCTTTTTTGAAAGGTAATATAATTATTATTTTCCTGTGCAGTTTGACAACTAGATGAAGTGAAAGGGGTTACTTTTAAGCCTCTCTAGAGGAAAGTTTTACCTCATTCAGCCACTAACCACCACATATCTATGCTCCAAATAAAGTTTGATGCCGAATTAGCAATTAAAGGTGGCGTTGAACAGATTTTACAGAATTTTGCATTCCACTTTGTAGTATTATTATTATTACTATTCCAAATCACCAAAAATTACTTATATGCTGGTCTTTTTTTTTTTTTCCCAGTGTTTTTTTGTTTATTTGCTCATTTGTTTGTTTTTCTCAAAAAGGCACCAAGTGAAATTGCATTTTTTTCTCTTACCCTGATTAGGACAAAAATTCAATGTGGGCTCATAAATCACATTAACTACTTCACTCAAAGTCCAGCTGGGAGATATTATTGCTAAAATAAGTTATTTTTATTAACAATGGAATTGTTTAAAAAATGCTAATATGAAAACATTTTCAAATAATATCTGCAGAACAAATTCCTAGTTTTGGATGCCTGGTACAGCTGGATGCATGAAATCATGCATATTGGTGCGTGGCCTCACTGGCAGTGGGGAACTAACTGCATATTGGAATTTTTTTGCCCTGGTCTTGGCTCATCTACAAAAACCTATTGAGAGGCTACTGAGTGGGCCATCTGCAGCAGATGCTGCAGAAGGACGTTCTGAGGTGTGGTCCATATGTTTCTGCCAGTTTAACTATAGGCAATTGATAATAGAGGCTATCCTTTTGTCTGGATAAAAATGTTTCTCGCCCTAGGACTGAATTCCCTTCCTTAAGTTCTTCACAGGCTCATTATTTTACTCATTTTGCCTTCTCTTCTCTCTTTGTGTGCAATTCCTTTCTCTGTTCTCTGATTTTTAGATTGTTGTGGCCTGTGCAACTTTTCCTCTAATTGCATCTATCAGTTGCTTAGTCATGTAGGTATCAAACTTCTGAGTTTAACTTTGGTAAAAATAAATTGGTTCCTTACCCTGGAAGGGAAAATTGCAAGAGTAGTTAATGAATGTGCACTCACTGGTTACTCAGATTTGACATCCCAATTTTTTTAAAAAAACTTTTTTCCTAATAGATACAAGGCTACTCTTACAAAGACTTCTTTGGCAATGGCTACAGTCAAAATGCACATATTGATTAGTGCTCTCTCCAAAGCCCATTATCTGCTTTGAAGACTAGTTCATTAAAATGTGTCCTTTTTCTACAATATAGAACCTGTGAAGACTGCTGAGGCTGTAAGGAGTAATGTATTAAACGTTCCTAAAGGTCTGTATAAGAGCAGAAGACTTTTCAGCAAAATTTGAGCTTCCTGAGGTATTCCAGGTTTTGCTAAAAGTGATTTTATTGTTGTCGTTTTCGCATGTTGCTGTCATGGAGATCTATTCTTTGGGAAAAAGAACTTTCCTGGGAAGTAATAAGCTCATTTCATGAAAATAACATACAGACACAGACATGAACACACAGATATGCACATCCCCTTACTGAAACGAGTCTTCTGAATCAGCTTTCCTGGTTTTAAGCAATGCTTTTACATTCTTTGTCATTAGTTTCTTACAAGCATTTGTAAGTAGATGTGCTTATTTTTATTTTAAGAGGACTAAAATACAGTCCTCTTTATTATTAAAGAATAGTATGTTAACATTCTACAAATAAAAGTCTTACTAGTCAAATCAGCTATCTGAAAGCTGGTCTCAAAGTTATAAATCTTACATGTGAAAATCAGTAGGTCAAATTAAGATGCATTAGTCACACAGTAATTCCTAAATAAATTGAAAATAATTTAGCAATGTGGTCAGGGTTTCAGCTCAGATTTTGAAATCCAGCTGAGCTGGAGAGACCAGCTCATCAGTGGATAAAATGCTAAAAGCTTTGAAGATAAAACTGATTATGATTTCAGAAAGTGTTTACAACATACATGTAAGTACTGAGTGCATGTAAAGTTTTACTTTAGACCATAATGCCAAATGAATTTTATTCCTACAATTGTCTTTAAAGTGATTTGAAAATTTTGATTCCAAAATATTTTTAATTATTTCTCCATTTTCACAGATGACAAGTAATTATGTTACTTATGCAGACAAAAAAGGTGCAGTCCAGAATGATGGCTTTGGAGAAAGATGGTGGAAATCAAATAAAGATTGTCAATAACACTTCCATTTAAACAATTAAGTAAGAGATTTGAGCAACTTAAAATATAGTTAAACAATAAGGTAAAAAATTGTTCATTTAAACATACCTGAGAACATTGAATTCACATGGGAAAATGCAAGTAACAAAAATGAACTGTTATATATAGTGATAGCAATAAACAGGTAGTTACATTGGAAACTAAGGAAACTGAAATGAAAATTTAGTACTATTGAAGACAACAATTTGACAAGTCAGAAACAAAAGGAAGTATATCACACTGAGAACAAAGTATTCAATACGACAGCTGCAACAGAACAAACATAGAAAATACTAGTCAGAATGCGTTAGAAAATAGGATTCTGATTTTCAAAAGTTGTTCTTTTAAAAAAACAGGGCTATATACTCCCGTAATTTTATGATAAGAAAGTTTATTACTACATCAGAGCTTTGAGAAATTCTCAGACAGGAGCAATAAAGTAGAATAATTTAAAATCAACAAGAACTCTATAATTTCCACAGAGTGTTTAAAGAGTTTGAGAAGAAGGGTTAGAGGGAATTAAAATGTATTTAAATTACCTCAAATCCAATTATTCATAATGGGAATTCAACTAGTGAAATTTTAGTAGTGGAGTATTGAAATAATCTCAAAGTGCTCCTCCACAAATTTTTACTGCTGTTTCTTATGTTTGGATGTGTAAAAGGTGATAAAGTTCTACATAAGTGTAAGAACTATATTTCATAGAAATAAAAAGATAAAAGTAGAAAAAAGTATTTCTCTATAGTCATATGTAGGGTCATGAAGTTATGCTTTTCCACACTTAGAGAGGCATAAAAATCCGGGGTTAATGATAGTCAGCTCCAAGGATGCTGGGATAGAGCGTGAGCTGTTCTCATGGGCTTTCTGCTGCTTTGGTGCGTGACGCTGAGCAGCTGTCCCAAAGCAGCACTGTGCATGTGATCACCGACAGAAACATGTGGAGAGCAGCACTCTCCTCAGCACTTGGGGAAACCCAAACACAAGCAGTTTGCTTCAGTCCTGTTCCTTTTTCCAGCTGGCAAGGACTGGCTTTTCCTACTGAAAAAAACATGCACACCATCGCTCTCTTTATTCATAAACACAGATTCCTCAACCACTTTCATTCCAGCTATTAACCATGCAGAATTATTCCTTACCCAGTTACCAACACAAATCCTGACTTGCTGCTAGGTCTAGTTCTTCTCCTCCTTGCTGTCTGATCCAGACTGAAGTTCAGTCACGAATCATAACTGCACCTGTGCAGGACAGACAGCAGGCTCACACAGAAACCAGTGAGTAGTGGGATTAAATAGAAGATAGGGTGAATTGCAGTGACACAGTAAAGGGCTTGGACAGAGAAGCAGACTGCCCAGCAGCATGTTTACTTACAAGACAGACCTTTTTGAAATCCACTCCATAACATTTTCCTCCCTGATCAACTTTGACTTCTTTTCCTCAACTTTGGCCCTTCCCATAAACATCCTTTTGTCCCTAATAACCCTACTGTACAGTTTCACAGTTTCCTCAAAACATACTGTAAGAAGTCTTACACAGTACCTGTGCAACTTAAGATACTCTTATTTCCTCTGTCTTTCCAGATACAAGGATCTGTCAGAACTTCCTCTTTATGACCATGTTTGTGCAGTTCTTAGTGACCCATCAGCCAGAGACCTTAGAGCTCTGTTCTTTGCTGATGTTTAGCCTGGAGAAGAGGAGGCTC
>VZRE01010238.1:0-10843 GCA_013396775.1 Cephalopterus ornatus | reverse complement strand
TAGGTTGAAAAAGACCTCTGAGATCATTGGGATTTGGTGTAGGTAGTTTCTGTAACTTGGCCCAGCACAGTGGCACAAGTGTGGTGTGCTTGATTTTCTTTAGTTAGATTTGGTGGCCGTGTGACAGCCTCGCCAAAGACACTACCTGGACCCAAACCAATTCAGATTCAAAGCCTGAAAGGTTATTTCACTCACAGAGCCCTCAGCACCACAGGAACAGTTAAATGCTTAAGAAGTTGTTCATTAAGTTTTAGTGTAGTCCTGAACTACCCACCCTGGCAATAACATCCCAGGGATACCACTTACTCCAGCTCCTTCTTTTGGCTGTGGCAGCTGTACATTTTGCCTCTTTGTTGCCCACTTTTTCTCCCTCCGAGAGTGCAAATGTGAATTGTGTTCATTTGTCGACTGGTACTGCTTTATAATTGCCCACTCTTGAGATGTAGACATATAAAATGTGAGAGGTCTACAGCTGGGTATTTCTAGAGTAGCTGTAATAAATAAATAGTAAATAAATGTCCAAGAAATTAAATCTTTTTAAAGAAAACCTCAAATTGGGGGCAACTGGGAAATTTTTGAGAATCTCACGCTTCTTTTCATGGCAGTCATGAGTCTTTTTCCTTTAGATCTTAGCAGGAATTGATCTCACTATTAATCAGTGATTGCTGCTCAGTTAACTAGCATGGGTTATAAAGAATAAGCAGGTAAAAAACTCTTGAAACATCTGTCTTTAGAAGTTGGGGGTTAATTTCCTGGCATCCACTCTGTTCAGGAGGTGCCTTTCAGAGGTCAGTACTGTTGCCAGGGGACTTCAGTGTTTCTCTGGTCTAATTTCTTCCTCCTACCTGTGTTATAAAATGGTGCCTAAGGATCTTTTCAGGACTGGGATTGTTTTCAGCTGAAGGTCAGTGATTGCAAAGCCGATGCTCAGGTCCGTGGTCTCCTTCACAGATTTACACCCGCTCTGTAATTGACCCCATCCCTGCCCCAGCCGGTGACTCTTGTGCTGAAAGCGCCACGAAATCGGGGGATAAGCAGAAAAAGAAGACCAAAATGTCAGATGAAGACATCATGGAAAAACTACGTAGGTGGTTTTATTTCAGATAAACTAAGGCTTTATGACTCAGAGAGGAGTATTAAATTTTTGCCCTCGTCCTTATTTTGGTGTAAGAGTTGTGTTAATACTGTGCTGGGCTAGTTTTGTGTCAGTAGCTGAGAAAAATGTATTCAGAGGTTATGCTGATTTATAATCTTCAGAGCCCTGTTGGGTAGAAAAATAGTATAGAACAGATTTTTATTTTTTTTTAATTAATCAAAGTTCAGTTATGATAATGTGATCTGCATGTATGTTACAGCCATAATAACACAAAGCAGTTTCTGCTGTGGCTTGTTCCATGACCACCTTGAAGACAATTTTTCACCGTATTAATGTTCCTGTGCAGCTTCGGGTGTTGGTGCCATCAGCTTTGCTCCTTGAACTTGGACATATCTTGGCCAGGCCAGCCCTGCTGAAGGGGCACAGTGGGATTGGATTGACTCTTCTGTTGTTTTTTCTTTTAGGCACTATTGTAAGCATAGGAGATCCCAAGAAAAAATACACCAGATATGAAAAAATCGGGCAGGGGTAAGTGTTCCCCCCAGCTTTTATTACCAGTGGGCCGGGGTGGGCAGCACTGTGCTGTTCTCTGTCTCACAGTGTCGTGTGCCCACCTCTTTCTGTGCAGGCAGAAATGTTGGTTTAATTCAGCAGTGGTGAATCCCAGAATCCCAGAATAGTTTGGGTTGAAAGGGAACTTAAAGCTCCTCTCATTCCACCCTCCTGCCCTGGGCAGGGACACCTTCCACTATCCCAGGTTGCTCCAAGCCTGGTCTTGGACACTTCCAGGGATGGGGCAGCCACAGTTTCTCTAGGCAATAAACAGTAAAGTAAATAAGCAGTGAAGGCTTTACACAGTGGTGGAAATTTTGAATTGAAAGCCGAAACAATTTTTGTGTTTGTGATTTGGCTGTTCACTTGTGTGTTTGTTACAAAGAGATGCAACTTGCTGTAATGTTTTTCTTTCTCTTTACAGGGCTTCAGGTACAGTTTTTACAGCTATTGATGTGGCAACAGGGCAGGAGGTAAGATTCCTGTGTTCGTTTTCTCTAGAAATATTCTTCTGTAGGTGGCCAGAATGATTTGACTGATTTCCTTCAGTGGCTCCCCTCTCTGCTCTCAGCTCTCAGAAGAATGTTTGTCATAGTCAATTGTAACAGTGTGTGCCTTGTTCCATAGGAATCAGATGGTGAAAGCTTAAAAATAGAGTTTTGTCTTCCCAGTGAAAAAGCAGAGGGAGTGAGGTGTTCCAGAAATGAGTTTGGAAAACGGTTTATCGTTCAAGAACTGCAGGCCGCGGTGTCTTGTGTTTTCAGAAATAAACCTTTGTTTAGTCTTTGCACACTTGTTCTCTAGTCCTGACTCAGTAAAGGTGATGGTTGTGTCCATCTCTGTGGAAACATCTTGTCCCCTGTTGTAATTAGAATGTCTTCTCCACATCCTACTCTTTGCTTTTACCCCTTGGTTTCTCCAGACCCACGCAGTGAAATTGGTGACATCAGCAGTACTCTGCATGTTTGTCAGTTTGTCATCAAGTGGCCATCTCTGGTTTCTGTGACTCAAATTTTAGGAATTATTTGCTTCTATTTAACTTTAGATTTCCTTAGTTTTCTTTTGATGTTTCTATTTAAATGCTTTCCTTAATTTTCCCTTAAATAAGTATTTAAATACCATTTAAATACTTTTTCTTAGGTCACTGGTAAGTAATTGCCCTGTCAGCAGTAATCACATTTACCAGTCTTGCAGTGGAGCACCACATCTTGATAAAACAAGAGCCTTTCTGTCATCTCTTAATTTGTCTCTTAATTTGCTCTCTACTTACTTCAGCACTTCATGTCCTCTTTCTGGCGGCAGAGTGAGTTTTAGAGCCCGGAGGGGTTGTGAAATATCTGCTCCTTCAGGTCTCCGTTCCAAACTCACTTACACAGGACCCTCAGCAACCTGTTCCACTTCCACTCTTGGTTATTTTGTCATTCTGTGCCACAGAATGACAAGAATCTCTTCCTTTAATGCCCCTGGCAATATAATGATGATAATTTCTACAAGATTATATTGGTTCTTGTGTTTGGTTTTGGTCTCGTGGGAAGATTGTCTTGTAGACTCCACAAAGTATAGCTGACAGAACTGGGACAGTTCTTCTCCATCTTAAACTCTGGAATACTTGTCCTGGTTAGCTTATTTCCTGGGCAAGATATGCCTTTATCTCCCCTTTTCTCTCTGGGATAGTTCACTGACCGAATTGCTCTGAGAGGAATTCCTTCTGCCTCCCAGTATTCCTTATACCCGGACACCAGGCTGGTCAGAATATAGGACAACAAATCGCCTCGTCTTGCCCTGGAAGGCTCAGACTTTCTGAGTTGTTACAGGATTCTCTGCTGCTTCAGGCCTGTTGATATGAAATTGGGCCAGTCTTTTTATCTCCTGCATGCTCCCTTTTCTGTCTGTTCTGGCCTCAGTTACTGTTTGTGGATCCTTTTAGCCGCAAGAGGATGATGTTGGCCACGGCTACGAGTTACGTGCTCATCAGGCTGCATTTTTTTGAGTTGTGTACTAATAAATAAATAACTTGCCAGCTGCGAGCTGTGCTAAACAACTTTAATCCTGTTACAGAATTCCTTCTGACTTTTCACTGTGTTAAGAATGAGCAAAAACTTCTGATGGTTTCAGTGATTGCTGTTTTATTTTGCCCTATTCAGGTGGCCATTAAACAGATCAACCTGCAGAAACAGCCCAAGAAGGAGCTGATTATTAACGAGATCTTGGTAATGAAGGAGCTAAAGAACCCCAACATAGTCAACTTCCTGGACAGGTAAATGCATCCAGCTGGTGATTCCTTCACCCCTGAGAGTTTCAAGAGGTTATATAGCCTATACAGACCTGGACTTCCCCTACCTGAAGGTCTTGGAAGCAAATGAGTCTGTATTTAGGCTTGGTCACCTTGATGGCACAGGGACATCCTTTTGGTTTCTCTTTGTAGTTACCTCGTAGGAGATGAGTTGTTTGTGGTGATGGAGTATCTGGCTGGGGGCTCCCTAACAGATGTGGTCACAGAGACGTGTATGGATGAGGCACAGATCGCTGCTGTCTGCAGAGAGGTGAGTGTTGGACTTGCTGGGTAGAGGGATGAAGGTGCGCTCTATTCCCATAGCTTTTATGGAATGCTTAGGTTAGGACTAATTGCAACAATTGCCACTGGAGCCATTGAGTTAAGAATGAATGATACCATGAGTAAAAATCAGTACTAAAGTTACAGAAAATAACAAAATTAAGTTAACTGAGAAAATTGGGGGGGGGGTTTGCAAGTTATAACACAAAAGAGCTGTGGCAGTTTTTGATCTGGGTGTTTGGGAAACTTAGGGAATAGAGCAAAAAAAGTCTTTGGGTTTGGTACTTGGGTTGCCTCATCCTGCTGACAATGGTTACAGAAAGATGTGAATGATGTGGACTGAAGTTCAGGGAGGATCAGTGGAGAAGTTTAGCAGCTGCAAGGAATGGCTTTTTAAACTTTGCCTAACAAAGAACATTCAAAGGCACCAAAAAAAAAGTCTTGAGTATTCATATATGGCTCATGTAGAAAGGAAAAGGAGAAGGAAAAAGCCTGAAAGCTTCTAAGTGTTTTCCAGAAGGAAGAATGGGAACTGTGTTTGCTCACAGTGTGAAAGTGGATCTGCTGAGACGGGAGTACTTTAAGAAACATGTACTAAAACAAAGATGAACTGGATGCAGACTATCTATTTTCCCTCTAAGTCATTCTCATAGCGTGTGAAATCTGTAGTTCTGTGCCAGTTAAGCTTTCTAGAGGGATATCTCAGGAAAATAATTCTCCAGAAAACTCTAGTTGGAGTAATTTCAAGGCTGCCATAAGATTTCAAATGAGAGTTAAAAGGAGCTGATACCACAGCTTATCAGTGGTTTCTGCCCTGAGTCAGTGCCAGCATCCAGATCAGGCTTGATTTATTACAGCAGAAGGAGAATTGTATTATCTGCTGTGGAGGAGAGACTGAGGCTTTTAAAAAGCCCATCTGACTCCATCAGCATGACGTCTGCTTCTGTGCCTCACCCAAAGGGAGGGGAGGGAGAGCAAACCCGTGCAGGAGCGTGCATGGGCAGGTCATGGTTTCCTGAGGAACCAGAGCTGGAAGCAGAGAACCCGAAGTAACTCTTTCTTGTAACAGTAGTGAACTTTTCTGAGGAAGAAGTCAAATATCGAAGTATTGTACTCTGTCAAAACTCTGCTGCCCACTATGTTAGATAAGTTTAATTTTGCAAATCAGTGTCACTTTGCTAAAGCAAACAAAGATACCCAAAGCTCACTGGGGACATCCGTGCCAAGCAGCAAATGGCAAATGTTCTGCTTGTATTGAAAGAGAAAAATCTGGCTTTTTTTCTTTTGCCTTTTATTCTCAAATAACAAAAGTAAATCTCATTATGGTTTTGGGCAGAAATTTAGTGGGAAAGGTTTTAATCTGAAAACAATGCAACACCAGTATTGGTGACTTTCAGAATTAAGATGTTTTACAGATTTCACTGTAGAAGTTGTGTGGATGTTGGGAATGAATCCTCACCAATTCCCCTTGGTGAGACCTCAGCCTAAAAAGCTCTCACTTAATCCCTTTATGGTTCCTCTTAGAATCTGTGGGATGTACCAGAGTTAACATCTGGGATTCCTGAGAGCGTCTTGGGTGGTGAGGAGTTTTATACATGCATTTCTTAGGATAGAGAAACTCCACGGTTAAATGATTTTTGTCCTCCTGAAATCTGGAGAGTATTTTTTAGCCCAAGAGCTTCCTCTGCTGGTTATTTTCAATAATACCTGTCACATTTGTGCACTCAGAGCTGGCCGAGGGTGTAAACATTGCCTTGAATTTGTGTTCACGTACACTGGGCGTGTTTCCATGTGCTGAATGTTGGGTTTTTTTCTCTCCTATCCAGTGCTTGCAAGCACTTGAGTTCCTCCATGCCAACCAGGTCATCCACAGAGACATTAAGAGTGACAATGTGCTCTTGGGAATGGATGGATCAGTTAAACTAAGTGAGTAGCTGACAATTGTTTTAATGCTCTGGTTCTTCTTTTCTGGTGATCTCTGACTCAGTATCGTATCGTAGAAGTAATCAGTGGAAGGAGAGCTGGCAGGGAAATTTGAGGTGGATTTTTATTGACTGTGAGGAATAGAAATTCACTCTGTGCTACAGAAGGTGTAACAGGCAGCAGGTACTGAAATTCTGAGGGCCCTCAGACTCAGGCTGTGACCGTGTTAGCCCGGAAGGATGTTGAAGCAAACCTGTGGCCACATGAATACGTTGGTAAATATGAAGTAACTGGTACTATACAGTGTCACAAAATGGGAATGATTGCAAGAGAGAAGTTGCAGCAAACTGCAGTAGCTTTGTTAGGATGTTATAACTTGATTTTAGTGCTTTGCCCCATTCATTAGAAGGCCACCAACAAGAAAATTGTACTTTATTGATCATTTATATTGCAGTCAAGTCTTAACCCTGTGCCTTTTCTTGGGCTGTAGGTGTAACACACTTTCATTAATATAATCACCACAAAAGAAACTACCTGCTTTTCAGATAGTTGTTGTGCATGCATGGACTCGTGTACATGGTGTGTGTAAATAAAAATGACGTGAAACCACTCGTAGCTGTCAGGACTGTTGAGAAAGAGGTGCATTATTTGAATTTTTGGCGTGTAGGTATGTGTAAAACATATAGCAGCCGGAAAGGTGTAAAGTAAAAAGTGTTTTTACGGTTGGATAGGAATTTGAAGTGCCATGAGAATGTCTTAACAATGTTCCTTATTCTAGATGGTTTTCGGTCTCATTTTATTTATGAGGTGGAGTGTGAAGAAAGATTGTGAGCAACCTGATTTGCTTACCAGCATCTTTGGATGCACGGCTCACTTGCATAGAGGGGATTATTTGTTTTAAGGGTTTGATGTGTTTGTGCACAAACTGTGGATTCAGAGGCTGAAGAGAAGTGAACAGTTGCAGCAGAGGATGTGGCTGAGAAGGATCAAAATTGCAAAAAAGAGGTTTCAAAGCAAAGCAGAGTGGCCAAAGGACAGGATTGGCAGCCTGAAACAAGAAGCATCACCCCAGGAGACTGGGGGAGGATGAGGAGGAAGGAGACACAGGAGAAAACAGGAGTCAGCTGTAAAAATGCCCTTTGTGAAGGGGAGGTGTTGTAGTCAGTGCTGAGACAAGCTCTTCTGAGGCTGTGTGACCGTAGAGCTTCTAGCAGTTGTTAAGGGTTGGAGGGTGGAAGAAGTTGCACCTTCTTTTTAAGCTCTTCACGTTCTCTGAGGGAGTCTGGTGGCAGGACAAGTGTCACCACTGCACAGCCACACACACAACTGCTTGGGGAAACCGGGTGTTTTCTCTCTGTGCTGGTGGTGTGGTGCTGAAGGCCCGGCTGGGAGGTCAGGAGACACAGACTGCTGCTGCTTCTCTGGGGTGGCCCTGCTGTGAGTCCAGTGTTACACTTTGACAAGGCCAAAAACTGCAGGAGAAACTTAGTGACTCCTGTAGGTTTGATTTTTTTTTTTGTTTGTTTGTTTGTTTCATTTTTGTTTTTTTTTTTTTTAGGGCAGCATTTTGTCTGTCAGGGTGGGGATAGTTATTTGTTACATTGCCTCCTTGGTACAACTTAGCACTTCCACGACTGTGGCTCTTTTGTTAGCACTGCTTGGCATAACGCTTTCAAAATTTAAATTTCTCTCTTTCTCTCCCTCCCTCTCCTTCTCTCTCTCTTTCTCTAACTTAGTGTCAATGATAAGGTAATATCTGTCTCCTGCCTTAACTGTGTTCTTATTGATGCTTTACATGCCTGGGAAGTGGGAGTGCTGCAGCTGGATAGAGTAACATGATGGAACATGCATTGCTGCTGCACCTGAAGGCTGTAGGAATAGGTGACTTTTCTCGTTTTCTTGAGTGTGGTTGTTCTCTTTGGTAGTTACCTTGTGGAAAGGTTTGTTTGTCCAGGTTCCTCCTGCTGAGTGGGATAGCACTGCACTTACCTGAAGCCTTGTTTCCATGTCCCTGTCAGCTGTAGTACCTGTCTAGATGGCCAGATTGCTGTGAAACGTTCAACTCAGTAGCTGCACAAGTACAATCTGTTTGGAAGGGCAGAAGCCATGGATTGTGGATTCATTTCTTCTGGTTCAGGCTTTATAACACACAAAGTGCAGAACGCTTGCCTCCTGTGTTCTGCTTGATTGCTTGTTTTGGCTGCTACCAGTCTAGAATTATTGAAGGAAAGACTGGGGGAAAAATACCATTCTTCTGCAGGATAATTCTGCTTTCCAGAGGACAAAAAGCCTTGTCTTCATTCCACGGAATTCTGCCCTGCTTAAACACCTTCAGGTTTTGTATCTTATCTTGCACGTTGGCTTATTTAATATGGAGAATGTAGTGGTGGGGGCAGGGGAGTGGGGGGGAAAGCAGAAATCCCCCCCAAACCCCTCTCAATGAAATATATGTATAGCAATAGAGATGTCTTCTAGGAAACCCACTTCTGGGGGTGCACCAGTTTAACCTCTTCATCCTTCCGTTGCCCTGCAGCCGACTTTGGTTTCTGTGCTCAGATCACCCCTGAGCAGAGCAAGCGCAGCACCATGGTGGGAACCCCGTACTGGATGGCTCCAGAGGTGGTCACACGGAAAGCATACGGCCCCAAAGTGGATATCTGGTCTCTGGGCATCATGGCTATTGAGATGGTAGAAGGAGAACCCCCGTACCTCAATGAAAACCCCCTGAGGGTAAGAAGCGCCAGGGTTGGAACTGCTCGTGGGTGTTCACCCTATCAAAGGTTTTCAGTAATTGGTCATTATATGTAGCTACAATAAAAGAATTGAAAAAGCCGAGAAGCTCCAGCAGTACAAGAGAAGTTGTCAAAGGGAAGACACTTGTCTTGAATTTGCAATCATCCCTACCCTGACTCCCCGTCCCTGGAAGTGTCCAAGGTTAGGCTGGGCGGGGCTTGAACCAACCTGCTCTAGTGGGAGGTGTCCCTGCCCATGACAGGAGGGTGGAACCAAATGGTCTTTAAGGTCCTTCCAACCCAAACCAGTTCCCTAAACTATCACAGAATCTTGAGGTCAAAATACAGTGTTTCAGTTACAGGCAGGTAAATCCTCTAAAGAGAAGATTTTGGGCTCAAGATTCTGTGATAGTTTAGGGAAAGTAAATCCATCAGGTTATCAAAAATGTTACTCTGTCACAATCTGGTATTTTCTTTGCTAAAGTAAGTATCTGCTGCCAAAAGATTTTGAATATTGTTTTGCTACTACCAAGAATAAGTCATGACTGCCTATAATTGTGGCATTATTACAGTTTAAATCTCATAAGTTTGAGAAGTAGGCAGCAGAGCCCCTTCTCAACTTAGGGCTTGCCACTAGGCAGGATATTTTGGCATCTTTTAAGGATCTGTTTTGGTTATACATTATTCTTCATTTTACAGGCTTTATATTTGATAGCAACTAATGGCACACCAGAACTCCAGAACCCCGAGAAACTGTCTCCAATATTCCGGGATTTCTTGAACCGATGTTTGGAGATGGATGTAGAGAAAAGAGGATCAGCCAAAGAATTGCTACAGGTGAGACTCAGTTTCTCCTCACAGTGTGAAGTGCAGAAGCCACGAGTAATGTCAGCCTGTGATAAACCCCATGGCAGACTGGCACCCTTTTTGTGTGTGTGTTTTCTTCTGAGAACGGTAGTGAGAGCAGTTGGTAGGAACAACAGTCATCAAAGATTTGTAATGCACTCTGAACTTGTTCCATCACAATCTGTGCCTTCACTCTGCCACTGCCAAAGCATCCAGCAATTTACGAACTCCCTTCAGGAGTTGGCCACTGATAGCATTTGCATTGCTTTTCGTGTCCTCACTTGCAAATGTCCTCCTCAGAGCTATTTAAAAGAACTATTTATCTGCTAGTCTGAAGTCAGTGATCGAGCCCTGAGAAGAAAAGCTGCTGTTTTCCCCAGGGTTCTGCCCTACCAGCTGAGCAGCTGGAGCTCAGTGTAGCTGCCATCGTGCCACCATTTCTCCTTTTTGTTTGGATTTTAAATACCTTCTGATTTTAAATACCTCCTGGAGAAAAGCTGGCTTGTAAAATGAGATCTTCTTACAGCCAGCATTGTGTGAAGGAGTGATAGAATCACTGATGGCCATTCCTAGGGAGAGCGAGGAGTAGCTCTGAGCCTGGAAGTCAGATGGTGGGGAGGCTTTCCCAGTAAAGCCAGCTGCTGCTCCTTATCTTTCTCTGATTAATTCCTTGTTCAGATCTTTGCTATTTTGCTCATGGTGAGTGCAGCTTCAATATTCACCTTTTCCAAATGTGGTGAGCTATTCCAGGAGAAACCCCACTGCGTGAGGCAGCGTGGTCCCAGCCAGCTTGGGAGCACCTCTTCCCTATAAACAGCAGGAGAAACACATGGAAAAGTCAGCAGTTGAAATGAAGAGTCACTCCTGCCCAGCTCTACACAAACATGAATCCTGCTGAAAAGTAACCCTTTGCTGGCCTTTTAAACCATGTCTTTCACTGATTTCCAGTGTTTCTCTCTTCCTGGCAGCATCCCTTCTTGAAACTGGCCAAACCTCTGTCCAGCCTGACGCCACTGATCTTGGCAGCCAAAGAAGCAATGAAGAGTAACCGCTAACATCCTGCCACAGCCTTCCTCCTTTTTTGTTTGTTTGTATTTTACAAATCTTTATAATATATGAAATTGTTACACTTCGTTGGGG
>VZRE01010234.1:24081-44429 GCA_013396775.1 Cephalopterus ornatus | reverse complement strand
ATTTCTGATTTTTCCCCCTTTTTCCCCTTCCCCCCTTTTTTTTCCTCCCCTTTTTTTATGTTTTTACTTTCCTGCCTTTTTTTCCTTTCCCCTTTCTTTCCCTCTCCCCTTTTTTCCCCTCGGCTCAGACTCACCCCAAACATACCCAGTGTCCTGGGCCCGTTCCATGCAGGGATAGGGTTTTTTTTTTTTATTTTCCAAGCTGCCTTTTTTTGGCAAATCCAAACCAGTCCCGCCCAGTAACTCCCAGTGTGGCCCCTGCAGGTGAAGACAGCGTTCCGGCAGAAGGCCCTGACGTGCCACCCGGACAAGAACCCGGACAACCCCCGGGCAGGTGAGACACCGGCAGCAATTCCCGGGAGTTTTCGCCTTTCCAGGCTCCTGGAAGTGGCTCTGCTTCCCTTCAGCGGTGTCCTTGAGGGAATGCCTGGGTGCCTGTCCCCTGGAACGTGCACACACGGGGCTCAGAGTGGCTGCCATTGCCGGCGACTCTGGTTTTTAGGGCCGAGCGATCCCCGTCGGGTTTAGGAACATCAGCGTTTGAGTCAGTGCTGGAGTTAGAATTGCGCCTCTCAGAACCTTCCTGCGTGTGGTGCCTGAACCCAGACCTTTGGCTGGACACTGGTTTTTCATCCGTATCTCTCTCATGGTCCGAACTTCGGCCCGTTTTTTATTGTGGAAGGGGGAATTTCAGCTGCCCGTAGGGAGGGAGTGGTTGTCGTAGATGTGAATTGCATGATTAGCAATTATTTTACCGATAATTCATCCTCAGAAAAATAAATGTAATTTCCCGGTGCTTGTAATAGGACAGAAGGAAAGACTTTTAAAGGCTATAGGCGACTGTAATATAACAATTTCCCATACATCATAAGCAGGAATTCTTGATGATTTATTTGTACACAAACAAGAGGGAGTGAAGGGAAAAGCACCAAGAGGAAGAAGAAAACTATGAGCTCCAGCTAAACGTGCCATGAAGGAGATGTTGCAACCCATGATAAAAACAACCAGTAAGAAAAATTAGGTTCACGTGTTCAAGATTTTTCTTAAAATGAAACACTCCCAGGTTTTGTTTCCTCATTTACTCTCAGGTTGATGTAACAGGTGTTACCCTTTGGGTTGAGGTAGCCCTGGCAGAGATTGGCTTTGGAGAGAGGTGATAACTTCTTTCTTAGAGAGACCTGCCCTGCAGCTCTCTCCCACAAGGAATTGTCTTTCCTGTTCTTTCCCAGATCCCTGCCATGGTTTCCTGCATCTTACCCTCATTTCTTCTCATTCCCAGCGGAAATCTTCCACCAGCTGTCCCAGGCCTTGGCCGTGCTCACAGATGCAGCAGCCAGGGTAAGGATGCTCCCGTTTGAAGGGTGGGATTTTGGGGCGTCACTGGAAACTCTTCCCGCCTGCCCTGCTCTGTTCTCCAGTGGAGAGCCCGTGAACGCAAACCTCAGCTGCCATTCCCTGTAGTTCTCCCTGAGACCAAATATTGGGCGCCAAACAAAAGCTGGGGGGAACGTTCTGTTTCTGATCAGAGGCTCTGTCCAAGGGTGAGATACTGTCTTTAATAACGTGTTAGACTGGGGCTTATCCCATTTAATGACATAAAGGACAACCACCCCTGATTCAGGGACACTGAATTCCCATGGCAACAGTGCGTTTGCCGTTCCCTTGGATGAATAATACCTGGATGTGATTGCTGAGGCTCCAAGCTTTTCATGAAAACTAACCAAAAACGAGCCAGTGACTCTCTGCAGATAAGCTCAGGAGAGAGACGTGTGCTGATTTCAGGTGACAAGAGCTAAAACCATGAAATAACTTCTCTTTTCAAGCACTGGCAAAGCTTGTAATCCCCCCCCCCCCGCCAAGGGGGAATTCAGCTTTGGGCATGCAAGGACTTTTTGTCTTCTTTATGTATTTAAAAGGAAAAAGTGTTTAGCAAATCTTTGCCACGCAGGAAGGGAATAAAAAATAAAAGGGAAAATCCCAGCTTTTCCAGTTGATAAAAACAGTTGTACAGCTATTCTGCAGGTAATACGAGAGGCGGCCTGTGCTCACCTCCTACACGAAGGTTCTGGACAGGCTGAGGAACGCGTTAGCAACTGGTTTGAACTGGTGCCAGTGAAATTGCCAGTTCACCCCGCTTCTTAGATCTCTCTAGTGCTGAATTAATGTTGGAGTGCTTTTCCTGCCGAGGATTTTGATCTGATACATTCACAGGACTCAAAGGTGTCTGTGAATAAATATTTCATGTGAAATAGGCCTTTTTTAGTTGTAAAACTTTGCTCCAAAGGCAACCTGGGCTGTTACCAGTGCCCCTAAAGCTGCTTTTGGGATGTTCAGGGAACCAAAATGTTCTTCCCACCTCTGAAGATGGGTCAGAGTTCTCTCCAGTACACGCTGAAGTTATTCCTGGACTTTCTCACCCTTCCATCTGGAGATCTTTGGGCCTCTTCTCATGTTTTCAGGATATTTGTGTTAACTTCCAACACTTCTGGGAGTGATGTCTGATCTGATTTCATTCCCTGCTTTCCAGTTTCCCTCCCTATTCCTGTGGTTTCACCCTGTTGTTCTGGTTCCTTGGCAGGCAGCATATGACAGGGTGAGGAGGGCGAAGAAACAGGCTGCAGAAAGGACACAGAAACTCGATGAGAAGAGGAAGAAAGTAAAGCTTGGTAATAAAACCAGACCTTCCCCTTGTCTTGAACTGGGTGTTTGTGGTCTTTCCATCCTCCTCTGGTCAGCAGGGAAAAATTAAAATTCTCTTTGGATTGTTTTAATTTCTATGAAATGTTTTAAATTTTATTAATGAATTTATTTTTAATTTAATTCTCTCTCTCTCTCTCTCTCTCTCTCTCTCTCTCTCTCTGCAGATCTTGAAGCCAGAGAACGAGAAGCCCAGTCCCAGGAGAACGAAGAGGAGGACATCAGGATAACAAGAACATTAGAAGAAGAAGTAATGATTAATTCTTAGGTTTCTCTGCTTATTTTGAGAAGAATTGAGGGGAGTCTTTCTATTCGTGATGAAATCTGTGGGATCAGATGCAGCAAATCTCTGGATTGCAGTGCTTCAGGCTCTGGGATTAACGGGCTCCATGAGTCATGGAATCCCAGGGTGGTTTGGGTTGAAAGGGACCTTAAAGCTCATCCAGTTCCAGTCCCCTGCCAGGGGCAGGGACGCACCTTCCTTTAGACCAGATTGCTCCAACCCGGGCACGGAAAAGAGGGAAGGGATTTTGTGGCAGTCTGGCAAAATGTGTTGATTTGGGGATTTTGTTTTTCCTGCCCTTTTCCTTTCGCACAGCAGACGACAACAACAACAACTGCTTGGTTATCTGCTGGCTGGGAGGGATGGTGTCACTGGGAACATCCCACTTTAGTGCTGGAGCTGTCCCAGGAGGGGGTGTCCCAGGACACGGGGCGTAAGGCAAGCTCTCCTTGGGATTCCTGGCACGAAGCAGCCCTGGAATTGCCTCAGGTGTCCCGTGCTGTGTTCCCTGTGCCGTAGATAATCCGCCTGCGGGAGGAGGGCTCCCGGCAGCTGGAGGAGCAGCAGAGGCTCATCAGGGAGCAGATCCGGCTGGAAAGGGAGCAGCACAGCCAAGGTGAGCACGGAGGAGCTTGGAACCCTCATCTACAGGGCCAGAAAAAATCCTGGTCTGCCAAGTTCAAACCACAAAACAACCAGGGCTCCGGAGACAGAAACGCTCCGTGGGGTCCCCAGGCTTTTCCTGTATTTTCTTGCCTTTCTGAACTTCATTTCACTTTTCCCCCCCTGCCCCTTTTTTTTTTTTTTTTTTTTCATTTTTCTTCCAGTTTTCACAAACTGGGGAGGGTGTTGAGGGTTTGCTTAGTGTAAACCACTTTGAGATCCTTGCAATAAATGCACCATTGTGAAGTATTTGATTGCAGGGCCAAATTAAATTCTTAGGCTGTGCTATCCTGCTTTTTGTCTAGCCTTAATTTTTCCATAGTTGTTCCCGCCAGTGCAACTTCCTTTTGCAGGAAAAAATGTCTCAGGAGCTACCAGCTCTCCTGCCTGTATTTTTACTTACCTGTTTCTTGCCTTGATCGTGGCAAGTCTGGGCATCCCAGAAGGGAAAAATGCTTCCATGGAATAATCAGTCCGTGCTGCAGTTCCTGTTGCACAGGACTTTTGGGACTGGAATGGCCTAGTGGAAATCCAAAGGTGTTTGCTATTGTCATTTGTATGTTCTCAGGGAAGATTTTATGCTAAATGCTGAGGAATTTTCTCACCCATGTCCTTTCAATCTGTGTTTTTCCTTTTCCCCTCTTTAGGCGAGCAGGAAAAAAATGGAGCAGAAGGCAAAGTAACTCCTAAACTCAAGGTAAGACACCCTCAAAAAGCTGGATTTTGGTGTAAACTTACAGAACATGATGGAAAACAGAAGGGACACTTCAACCCTGCTGAGCTGGCACATCCCTTTTTACAGTGGAGGTGAAATTCCCCTGTGGAATGTGCATCACCACGTGAACAGCTCTCCTCCTTGCCCTTAGAATCCCTTCCTCCCTCACCTTTTCTCTGTCTGCTCCAGATTTCTGAGCCTGAAATGGTGTTGTCTTTGCTTTAAGCGCGGGGAAACATCTGCTAATTACCCTGAGCGGAGCCATCAGCATCCTTTCAATGCGATCTTTTTATATTCCAGTGAGCAGCGTTTCTCCCTGTTCCCCAAACAGTTTGTTCCCTGTGCTCATTCCCGAGCTGAGATCACTGTCTTGGCAATCCCGGAGCGTGGCTGTAAATAGCAAACGTGGGGAATGTGCAGGGGGTGGGAGCAGCCTTGAGCACAGCAGCGCATTCAAACGGACAAATTTAACTCCTGGTCTTTATTTCTCAGCTCAGATGGAAATGCAGGAAAGAAGATGAGGCAGGAGGGGGATACTCCAAAGATGTGCTGCTGCAGATCCTGCAAAAGGTCCCGTCTGACACTCACTTTCCTACTGCAGGGTCTTCCCCTGCTCTCTGGTATAAGCATAATGAATTCTGGGAAGCTACATATCATAAAATCATGGAATGATAGAATGATTTGGGTTGGAAGGGACTTTAAAGCCCATCCAGTGCCACCCTCTGCCATGGGCAGGGACACCTTCCACCAGCCCAGGTTGCTCCAAGCCCTGTCCAACCTGGCCTTGGACACTTCCAGGGATCCAGGGGCAGCCACAGTTTCTCTGGGCAACCTGTGCCAGGGCCTCCTCACCCTCACAGGGAAGAATTTTTTCCTAATACCCAATCTAACCCTATTCCCTCTCAGTGTGAAGCCATTCCCCCATGTCCTGTCACTCCAGGCCCTTGTGAGATACAAACTGGAGTGACTCATTTTCGTCTCTGTTCAGCTTTCTCATGCAATTTTCAGAAATCATCAGCATGTTCATACAACCATTAAGTTGGAAAAGACCTCCAAGGTCATCGAGTCCAACCTTTGAACCGAATTTGATCCTTTGATCCATGAGCTGGGAGCTGTCTCCCAGCTAACACCTCTGCCCTGCTGTGGGAAGTGCAGAGACAGGAGCAGACAAGCCTTTGATCCAATTAATCCCAGCGTGGCAGCTTTATTTTCCCTCCCTACAAGTACCTCCCGCAGCTCTGGCTCTGAGCTGAGCATCCCTCTTGCACTGGGGCTGGCTGCGAGCCAAGTGTGTTGCTCTGTGCCTCTCTAGGATTGTTTCCTGGAGGGGCAGAAATTATGGCAGGTTGGGGTTGGTGGCAGCATCATGCAGGACAGAGATGGTGACAGCTCAGCCTCATGCCTGTGAAAACACATGTTTTCTCTTTGTGCTCGTTTAATAAATGAGCTCGACGTCTCTGCTGGGTCTGTAATTAACTTTTGCTTCTCTCTTTTGCCAGTATGGAGATGTGCTCAATTTGGTGATCTCCAGCAGGAAGTCTGGGAGTGCAGTGGTGGAATTTGCTACGGTGAAGGCAGCGGTGAGTGTGCAGAGCCCCAGCTGGGTGTGGTGGGGGGCATGTCACAGGAGGGGACAGGTCACAAGGTGACAGCCCAGAGGCTGCCTGGTCATTAAGGCAGTGGAGAAGGCTAATGAGAGTCTGAAGGCACAGAGGGGTGAAGGGAGTGGCAGAGCTGGAGGCAACAGACCCAGAGCAGATCAGGTGCATAAACAGGTTGTGCATGGAACAGGCTGAGGGAAGAGGCAGTGCCTGAAAAATCAGGCACTGAGCATTTAATCAGCTCCCACTGAAGGTGAGTTACCTTGGAGTTGGGCTTTTGCAGTGAAAAACAAATCAAAATGTCCTGGCTCTCTGTGATTTACAATAATGCACGTGGCTGTGGGAACAGAAATCATCAGTTCCCCTTAATTTTAGTAGTTCCATCACCATACTCTGTGCAAGAGCCTCTGTTCCTTGTCACCTGTTCTTTCACTCACATCCAGATGATCAAAAGGAAAACCAGCCCAGAACTGTGTGTGACCTGTTTATCTGAAGATCTGGCAGGGGTATGTTCTGTCTGTGCTCAGTGCAGATAAGGACCACAAAGGTGCCTTAAAGATGATCTAATTGCAACAAATCTTAACAAATGGAATCACAAGACGGCTTGGGTCAGAAGGGACCTTAAAGACCATCGAATTCCGCCCCCTGCCATGGACAGGGACACCTGCTGCTAGCCCGGGCTGCTCAGAGGTCCATCCAACCTGGCCTTGGGCACTGCCAGGGATGGATCTTCATTTTTTGTGCCCTGCTTGGCCTTGAGGCCGGTCTGAGATGGGAAAGTGATTCTTAGGGACCTGTGAGGGAAGCAGGGTCTGGAATTCAGGTGGTGATGGAAGAATATTTTCCTTGCTAGGAGATGGCTGTGAAGAATGAAGTTGGCCTGATAAATAATCCTCTGAAGATTTCCTGGCTGGAGGGGCAGCCCCGGAGCCACCCCAGCACTGTCCTCTCTGACAGCACCAGCCAGCCCAGGACCTCACAGGTAAGGAGGCACGGGTTGTGGTGTTTAAATTCGTTGCTATGGCAACCTAAATCTCAGTGTTCTTTGTAGTTATGGGCAAATATGAGCTGAAAAAAAGCTCTTGATGCCAGATCTGACTTTCCCACCAGCTTTTCTGTGCTGGACCAGTGGCTTTTTAAAGAGAACTGGAGCTGTTTGGATGACTGGATCTTCTCACGCTGCCTGTCTTCCAAGTGAAGAACAAGGATGTTCCTTGCTCAGCCCAAAGCCTCCAATGCCCATTCTGCTGGGATTTGTTAATACGTGTTGACTGTGGGAATTCTCTGGCTGAGAGCTGCTGAAATGAAGGGGTTTTTAGGCAGTCTTGGTTTCTCCCTGCGTTCACAGGAGAAGGAAATTTCAATGATGGAAGGAAACCTCTAATTTTAGGGTTCTGCAGGAGGGAGGAGAAAGCAATATCAAACTAAATACCCTTCTAGAGACCTCACTGTCTGGGTTTGGTCCTCTACACCAGTGTGGTTGTCTGAGTGCAGGCTGCATGTCTTCTGGCTTCCTTAGCCAGTTCCTTGGCGGGGAAGGTGGGAAGGGACCTGGTTGGGACTTCACATGGCACTTAGCCTCCTCTCCTCCTTCCTTGTGGTATGAAGATCCAGAAATCTCATTGCTGACAGGGCTCCTGCCTTGTGCTGTCCGGGTGCCCTTAACCTGTGTGTCTCCATCAGCCTTTTGTGTGTTCACTCCCCTAAATATTTTAAGCCTGTGAGATTGTTCAGTACATTCACTCTTGACTTTTTTGCCAGTACTTTGTTTATAGTATTGGCATTTATACATCAGAATGCCTGGTTGTTATTCTATCCATGTAGAACCAGGGAGAGTCCTGCAGCCATGGGAGATTCAGAGAGGGGACCAGTGTGGTAGAAAGGAAATTGGGGCAAATAAAAAGGATTTCAAACCGGTTTATTTGAGAATTTCTCATTAGGAGAGAGTGAGAACTGGCTCGTTCCTACCAAAGGGTGTTGCTGTTGCAGTTGGAGCTTGGTGGTGGATTCCAGCCTGTGTGGGTTCAGATCCCTCAGTTTATCCTGGCCTGCTTCCATGCCCAGAGCTTGTTATTTTGGAAGTGCAGTGTCTGCCTGTGGTGAAGGATTGATGTGGTTGGGGCAGCAGGGAGAGCAGGAAAGTGGCACGTGGGGTTCATGGTGACCCACCTCTGTCCAGCACAGCCTCCTCAGTCCCATCCTGCCTCCCAGAATGGGGAGGAGTTGCTGCCAGGGCCATGCATCTTTCCCAGGAATTGCACTGCTGATGCTTGGCTGTCCTTTCTGCTGCTTTTTTTTCCTGTAAGCAACTGCAATTTCTGAGATTAGCCTTGGATCTCTAAGCTGCTCTGCTTCCCACTTTTCCTAGTGCCTGCTCCAGACCCTCTCAAAATCCTGCTGCTGATGCTGCAGGATTCCAGAACCTGTAATGTGCTAATAGCTCCTCTTGGCTGTTTTGCTTCCAGCTGACTTAGTTTGCCCTCTCCAGCTCTAGGCTGTGCAGGATGAGCTTCCAGATCCCTGTTGCTCCTGCCTCTTCCTTTCACACCCAGCCCGGCTTCCCAGCCATCAGGCTCCACATTCTTGCTTCCAAGCTGCACAAATCTCCTTCTGATTCAAGCTGCCCTCGCTTCCTATTTGCTTCCCCCCGTGGTTTTGTCTGAGTCCAACCCCGCTTTTGTTCCCGCTCCGTGCAAAGGCAGCTCCTTCCCTGCTCTGCTTCAGCAAAAAGCCCAAGCCCCACCACCTTCTCATGGCAACGCCATCACTTCTCATCCTCTGGGATAGTCATCCAGGTGCTCCCTGCCTGGGACAGGCAGCCGGGAGCTGAGTGCCAAAAGCTGCGGGGAAAGGACGGTCAGACCTTAAGCAGGGGGTTTGGAAGCGCTTCCCACATGGAAGCACGGCTGGCTGTTGTGCTGTGAGGAGGCAGTAAGTTGCAGGCTACTCGTTCTCCTACAGCAATGGGTGCACGTTGTCCAGCAGTTCCTGGAGAGCTGCTGGAGCCAAGCAGGTGAGTTCCCCTGGGATCACAAAAGCTGTGGCTTGGCCAGTGTTACCCCAGGCTGTTGGGAGCAATGTCTGTGTGGTGGTTCAGAGCACCCAGTGGCTGTGCAGGGCAGTGAAGAGCTTGTTTTGCCACTGCAACAGCGTGGAGCACTCAGGTTTGGGAGGGTTTTCCCTGCTCCTTCAGTAGGATCTCCCTGCCAGCGCTCCTCAGCCCTGAGAAAAGCCTCCTGCCTGGCATTCTTGCACCTTATTCCAAGCTCCTTGGAGGTTTCAGAGAGTTTGTTTCATATTACCAGGCTTTGAGAGGTGAATCCAGCAGGGTAAGAGCTGGCTATGCCTGGTCTGGAATGTCCCTGCACTTTTCTGTAGCTACTTCCAAAGCTCCTGGTTATGTGGGGGCATGGAGGTTTTATTACTGTTGTTTTTTAAAAGAGCTCTAGTGTTTAATCTATCAGAAAGGTAAGAATTGGTGACTACTGCAGTAATTTCTGCAGTGTCCTTTTAACAGTTTGCCCTGATGCTGCCCAAAAAGTTCTCAGCCTGGCAAAGCCCTTCCCACTCTCTGGCTCAGGGGTGGAGAACTTGGTCTTGCCCTGAGCTGTGTGAGCTCTCCTTTGGGGAAAATCAAGTCCCAGCAGCTCTCTCCTTCCCCCAGCCCAGAAAAACAGAGCCATGCCGCTTCCCCTCCCTGAGAAAAACCTGTGGCGCCAGGGAGGTTGGATCTGAGCTGCTCCACATACCCTGTGCTCCTGGTGCCTTGGCTTTTTGTGGCTCATTACCAACAAAACGAGGCAACCAGACACTTCCAGTCACAAATACATTTATTCTTCCATGTCTGTACAGCTGGGAGCTCAGTGCATGCGTGAGGCAGCAGCGTGTGGAGACATCTCCACTCCTCCCAGGAGGATAAACCTGCTGCTGGTGCTCTATCATGAGCATGAGTGGATGCTTACCTGTTTCCAGGCTGGGAGTGCCAACTGCACTGGAGTTGGGGGAAAAGAAACCCACAAGGAGGAAGAAGAAAAAAAAACAGGGAGGAACAGCTTTGATTTTTTCACATCCAAATGTGGTGGGAGAAGAACCCTCAGTTCCTGTCTCTCAGCCCTTGCCACACCTGTGGCTTTGAGGTGCAGTGCTGCTGTCTCCTTGCAGGCTGCCTGCTATCCCACAAGGGATCCATGCCAAGTCCCTGTGTGTCCCTGCCCCACAGTGTCACAGCCACATCCCCAAAATAACAAGTCTTTCCCAAACACTGCCATTCTTCCCTGAGGAGGAGACGCACAGTCCGGCGTGGGAGATTCCCAGGGTGAAGAGTGGAAACAGTGCTCTCACCTGAGCTCTGCTCCACAGGATTCCTTTGCAAGGACAGGGATGGTCTGTGGTGGGTAAGGCGAGGACAACAAAACAGGCCACACACAACAGGCATGCTCCAGCATCCTTCCTCCCGCTGGGATCAGAGGAACCGGCAGCAGCATCGGGTAAATGGGATGTGGTGAGTGATAAATACCTTCAGATGGCATAATCTCTGGGGTTCTGTTTCCTGAGGGTCTGCAAGACGTCCTCGAGGAGCGATAGCCCCAAATCCACTTTGAAGGACAGGAAGGGATCAGCCAGGTCGGGAAGAGTGGTGCTGTTCTGGGGACTTGCCTCTGAGGTCCCGTGGTCTGTAGCCTGGTCCTTGTGCGTTGGAGTGCCTCTGTGGTACTGAGCAGTGTCAGAAAAGGAGATGTCAGAGTGGGAGTCAGTGTGGTCGATGATGTTGGGGCAGCTGGAACTGTCCAGGTACAGCCGGGGAGGCTTGGGAGGGGCTTGTGCCTTGGCCAGGTTCTGCTCACTCTGGCATGACAGGTAATCAGACTTGTCCTTCAGATCCCTCAAGCCTTCCCTCTTCTGGCCGTCCATGTCCAGAGTGTGGCTGTTCTGGTTCAGGATGATGACTTGGTTGCCCAGCTTTTTGTGCCTCCTGAGGGAGAAACGTCTGAAGAACGTGGTGGACTTGATGGACCCTCTGCGCCAGGTATCCATGCTGAGGGGAGGCAGTGAGGAGAAGGGACCTGCTGACTCCTCACAGGCAGATGCTGGACTTCAGCCACGGGATCAGCAGCAAGCCACGCAGCAGGAACAGCCTCTTCCTGCCCCGTTCCCGTAGCTGGAAGGAAAACAGAGAGGCTGGTAGTGCAGGAAATGCAGACTCCGCGCTGTGGTAAGGAGCAGTTGGCTTGTTTTGGATCTTAAGGAGTCTCCTCCTGGAGTGGAGAAGGAACACGGTGTCTGAGCTCGTTAAACGTGTGCTGGTGAGGAACAGCCAGGCACAGTCACCATGAGAACAGATCTAATCTGGCATCTAGAACAGAAGGGCACCCGGGTGCCATGGTAACCAGCCACCTTCTGCAGAGGGGCACCGCCGGAAAATCCAGTGGGTGGTTGGGAAGGAGACGGTGACTCAGTCCCACTGGAGGAGCCAAGGAAATACAGGCAAAGGGGGATGTAAAGAGCGACAGCGTGAAAGGCAAACGTTGGGAGAACTGAATGAAAAGGAGACTTACGCCGTGTCGGAGCAGCCCCAAGTCCAAAGGCACAGAGGCGAAGCTGCTGGAGCACTCGGAGAACTGTGCCTGCCACGCTCACCAGGATGAAGGAGCAAGTCTGGGGACAGCTCAGCCGGGAGTTCGGGAATTCAGCCAGGTTGGACCCAGAATGCTAAAAATCCCCAAAGCTGCTGCCGCCGCCGTCTCTTCATGTGCCGCCCATCGCCGCTTCCCGGGCTGCAGCTCCTGCTCGGATGTGTTTGTTTTGAGCCAAGCCCTTGCTGAGTCAGCCACGTCAGGGACTGGGTTTTACACGATTGGTAATTGCCAGGATTGCAGGAAGTAGGTGTGTGGAGTGGCAAAGCCTCAGCCCACGCTGCCTGAGGAGCAAGGGAGCTCCTCAGAGGCACCCGGGCTGCTGGGAGCTGCCAGCTTGGAGCCCACCTGGATCAGGCTCTTCTCCTCCCTCCTGCCACTCTGAGGGCTCCGTGTGTCAGCAGGGCTCCCAAACCAGGCTGGGAATAATCTCTTGTCTGTTTTAAATTTCAATCCCTGTGTGCGAGGTGGGGATTCAGGTTTGTGTGGGTGATTCATCTGCATGAGTCTCACACAGCCTCTTCCATCCAGCCCAGCAAATCCCTGGGGTTGGTGGACAGGAGTGGGGAGGATCCTGGTTCTGCTGCTGAGGGCTGATACCCATTGGTGCTTTCTGAGACACTGGTGCTGGCAGTACCCAAAGGTCATTTCGCTCATCTGGCTCCTAAGACACCAATTAGACTCCTAATTTCTCACTTGACATTCCTCATCTGTTGTGGGGCTTTTATTTTGTCCTCACAGCCGGAGGAACCACTTTGCCGGCACTTGATAACAAATTGCACTTGCCCCATTTTCATGCAGAGTCTTATTTAGCCTTTGTGTCCCTGCTGCTTCCTAAGATGTCCCTAAATACCCAGAGAAGCTGTGACTGCCCCTGGATCCCTGGAAGTGTCCAAGGACAGGATGGATGGAGCTTGGAGCAACCTGGGCTAGTGGAAGGTGTCCCTGCCCATGGCGAGGAGTGGGACTGGATGACCTTTAAGATCCCTTCCGACTCAAACCATTCTGTGATTCCATGACTCTCTGAAATCACCACTAAACCCAGTTCCTAGAAGAATGAACAGGAGGGTTTTTTTTTTTTCCATTCACCTTCTGTCAAGACACTTATTTCTGCTTCAACTGTCAAGGAAATGAGATGGATGTTTCCAAGCCTTGCAGTGCTTTCATACATCCAAAATAACACGGCCACCTACTAGCATGGAATGGCTGTGGAAGCAGAGTTACAAAGCACTGGAGCAGCTGTCATCTGCTACCCACGTTCATTAGGCAGAGTCTGCAATCAACTGGGTTCACGTGGCAGTTGCTGCCACATGCAGCAGGAAGGCTCCCGGAGCTTTGGAAAACTATTTCCATTCCTGTGTCAGGCTTGGGAACATACCTGGTGGTTTTCTTTCTGCAGCCACTTAGAACTGTTCAGGTTGGAAAAGACCTCTAAGACCACCAATTCCAACCGTGACCATCTCAGAGTCAGGAATGGTTTGCGTTGGAAGGGACCTTATGGATCATCCAGCTCCACCCCTGTGCCATTGTCAGGGACACCTTCCACTGGCCCAGGTTGCTCCAAGCCCTGTCCAACCTGGCCTTGGGCACTTCCAAGGATCCACAGCTTTTCTGGGCAACCTGAGCCAGGCCCTTACCACCCTCAGTCAGTTGGGAGTTATCAGTTCTGTGACTGATTCACACTTTTTTTTATGGCATCAGCCTTTGTAACGGGTGAGGTGTACGCTGGACTTTGGGCTGCAGCGTTGCAGGTGCAGGGTGAGCTTGTCATCCAAAATAGTGCCCCATCCAGCCTCGTGGGGAGCAGGGAGCAGCTCTGGCAGCAAGAGGGGAATTCAGGAATGCAGGCTCTGTGTGTGTCCTGCTTTCCCCATCAGCCACACTTAGGAAGCAGCTTGTTGTTTGTAGCCAGGCAGCTTTCACACCTCACCTGGTCTCTGTGGGATCAAACTGCTTCCTGGCCAGAATTCCCGTGTTGTGAGGGGGAATTTGGGGAGAGGGGAGCTGGGTCTGGACTGCCCCTGATGGGTTGTATGTGTTTCCTGCTCCCTGGCAGGCATCCGTGGTGTCGGAGCGGGACTACGAGAGCCTGGTGATGATGAGGATGCGTCAGGCAGCAGAGAGGCAGCAGCTCATTGAGCAGCTCCGGCGGGAAGACGAGGAAGAGTCTCACACTTAGCGTGACAGTATGGATTCTCCTCACCCCTCCACCCCCCCCGCCAAGCTCTTTCTTAATTTAAGTCAATAAACCTCCTTTTTTAAAGCTGGTGTGGGAATACAAACTCCCAGGGACTGCGGCCTTTGTCCCTTTCCAGGTTTGGGGAAGGAAAGGGCTTCAGTGTGCAGGTATTACCCTGTCAGTGTGTGTGTCCAGAGCAGCTGCCCCATCCCATGGGACAGGGTGTGAGAGGTGCCATCAGAACACCAAACCTTGGAGCTTTTTAATCCCTGGAAGCTTGTTTGGGAGCCGTGCATCCAGAAGGATTTGGCTGCAGCTTGAAACAACCCACAGAAGGACACTGGTGTCTTTAGAGCAAAGCTTTATTGGTGTTACCCCTACAGCAGGATCCATACACAGCCCCAGACATTCCAGCAGTGCAACTGCTGCTGTTGGGATTAGGGCCTGCACCTGGAATGCTCTCAACACCTTTCTGTGCTGTTTTGGGAATCCTATGTTAGGTTTGGATGGCACTCTGGGATCTGGAAGTCTGAAGATGCTGCTGACCGCAATCCTGTGTGGGATGGAAATGGGCCTTGCTGCTGAGGGAAGGGATTCTCAGGCCACTGGGTAGGTTTAGTGGTTCCCCCTCAGATTTCAGATGAGATGGGATGCTGTGCGTGCCTGGTGTCCCCCTGTAACCTCCCTGGCCCGGAAGAAGGCATGGACCTCTCCAGGGCAGCCTGAGAGGAGGCAGACAGGTCTGTTACTGAGCTTCCTCCGAGGCATGCTAAATAGATGATTAAAATGTAAAAAGTTGGAATTTGCCAGACTGCCATCCTGCTGAAGGCAGAGCTGGAGCCATCTGTTCCCTCTGCCTGGTTTTTGGGCATACTTTCCTCCCCATGCTCTTGGGAAACGACAAGGATGGCAAAATCCCACTGGGTCCAGCTCTGCCTCTGCACCGCTCCTCTCCCTGCCCGAGTGCTGGGAGTCTGGGACAGGAAGGAATGAAGGGGGGAAAAATTTGCTGTCAGTCCTGTAAGATGATGTCCAGCAGGATCTTCTCCAGGTGGAAAGTAGGATTCTTCCTGGCTATTCCCTGTGGAGGCACCAGACCAGGGTCTGGCCCACGCCGGTCATGCTGACCACGCGATAGCCGAGCTTCTCCAGCTTGTCCAGGACCACGCGCGGCGCGTCGTTCACATAGTACTCACAGCTGCGCCCGGGAAAGAGGAGGAATAAAGTGAGCTGGGGGAGGAAGAGACGGGAATTTCCTTGTGGAAGTGACTCTGCCTCACTCCTAACCCAGGTAAGCCCAGTGAGTGCACCTGGCACAGGTGAGTGTGACACAGTGCCTTGGTTAACCCAAGTGCTCCAAGCCAGCCCACAGTGCCAAACCGAGGGGAATCCTGTCCAGGAGGGAAGGATCAGGTTAAATGGGAATGTGGCTCAGGAGCCCCTGTGCTCCAATTTGGGGATTGGAACAAGGTGCTCCCTTCAGTCAGGTGGGAAACCTTTGGAAAGCCGGAAGTTGTGTGTCCTGCATGGAGGTGCCAGGTGAAGTGGAGCACAGGCTGCTCTGCCCCAGCAGTACCTGGGAGTCTGGGAACTGACACCGGGATCCTTGTCTGGCCCTAATTCCTCATTGGTTTGTGCTGAGCCCACAGTGCCAAACCGAGGGGAATCTTCTTTCCCCTAGATCCCAGAGCCTGCTCCTCTGTGGCATCTTGAGGGCTGTGACACTGCTCCCTAGGAAAGGGACCAGACGCAAACTGGGCTGAATTGGGTGGGGATAGCAGAGCTGAGCTGGCCAGTAGAACCTTTGGCACTGGATCTGCCAGCCTGTCCTTTGACACAGCTTCTGGGATGCAGCATTTATTGGAGCAGCTCGGATAAGTTCCAGGGCAGCTCAGCCCTGAGATGACTCGTGGTGCCTGATAATGACGGGTTGCGGGATCACTGGGGATCCAGTTTGGGCACCTTAACAAAGACTCTCCTGATTTTCATACTAATAACGATAAAAAAAGGGTCCAAAAGCCTTTCCAAAGCTGCTTCTTCTCGGGTGGCAGAGCCATGCTGGAGCAGGGAGCACTTTAAAGCATGAAATAACCCCAAGATGTGAGAGATTTTCCAGTTTCTCAAGATAGACTGTACTTGGCTGTAATTATAGATGTGGTGTAAAGATAATGTGTGTTATTATAAGCGTCTTTGAAGTCCATGCTTTCTCCAGGAGGGTTGCCACATATCCTTCAGATTCCCAGTGGGAGGTGGTAAATATTATTCCCATTATTCAGAGGAAGGAGGAGAGGCAGGGATCTGTAGGAACCTAAAAAAACGGAGTGGCTGAGCTAAAATCAGGAGGAAAGAGTTCCCAGGGCTTTATCGCAGCTCTGTGTTGAGGGTAACAAAGACTGCACAGTGTGGGTATCGGATACACTGCTGTCTCCATGTGCATCCCGTCGGGATGGAGGGGCTGGGACACCTGCAAAGCCTCTTCTTCCAGATAAATGCCATCGGGGAAAAGAGAAATCATCCCGCATTGGCACTGGTTTGGTGTTGTGATTCCACCTGCCCTGCCTCCAGGTGTGCCAAACCAGGAGAGCCCACACAGGGATGGGGCAGGAGCGTCCTCTGCACGTGGCGATTTTGAGGGCTGGAGCAGCCAAGCTCCTGGGATCTCTGCCCAGCTCCCCTCGAGCTCCCTGAGGACAGGGTTTGGCTGTGCCCGGAGGAACAGGTATGCTGAATGTCAGCAGGTGCCTCAGCTCCCAAATCAAACAGGGATCACAGTTAAGACCAAAGGGTGCTGAGAGCGTGTAATTACCGGAGAGGCCGAGGACGTGCCCAGCTTTCATCCCTCCGTGGACCCACATCCACCTGGGCACACCCAGGATCCCCTTGCCCACAGCACCTGAGGGTCAGGGATTTGCCCCTCGGTGTGGCTGCCCCTGTGCTACATCTGGGCTCTTCCCTGTGCCACTTCCTAGCTGCCCCCAGGGCTCTGCCACAGGCCCAGAGCTCAGGGACCATGTGCCTGCTCCCCACACCTTCTGGGACTTAATGAGGGGCCCTTTGGCCGTGCAGAGCTGTGGAACAGGATCCATGCACTCCCTGATTACAGGGAGTTAAGTGCCTCACCTATCCATCCCAGTTTCCCAGCATGTTGGTGCTGCTCAGGCCTTTCCTTCACGCTCCCTTCAAGGTCATGGTTAAGGTTTTGGGGCCCACAGTGCTGCAGGAAAGGGGGAGGTTTGCAGCATCTGCATCTGCTCAGGAAGGAGTTGGGGATAATCCTGCTTGGCCACGGTGCAGATCCCGGAGCTCTCGGCCCTGGTTGGGACTCTGGTGGAGGTGGCCGGGCTCGCCCCACTGGCACGTGGCCGTGCTCCGGGGTTGCCAGCAGCCACGTTCCAGCCAGGGGACTTTCCCAATTCCCTGTTGCTCAAGAGCACACGGGGACGACGTGCAGTGCCGTGGGGATGTGCCATGGGGATGTGCCACAGGGATGTGCCATAGGGATGTGCCTCAGGGATGTGCCACGGGAATGCAGCGGAGTTCCCACCTATGACACTGAGTCGTGCCAAGGAGCAGGTGGGGCAAGAGGAGCTCAAAATGCTCCAGGCCACATCGAGGGAGGAAAGGTGGTGAATCCACCAGGGAGGTCCCGCAGGAAGCCTCAGATCCTTTCTCCCAAACAAGCAGAATGTGGCGCTCTGGTTCCTTACAGCGCTGCAGCTCCCCCAGCTGCTGGAGCAGGTGCCACAGAGGCATTTATATGTCCTTGCCTTCCTTTCCCACCCGAATCCCAGGGATCCTTGCCCAAATCTCTCAGGATCCAGCAGCGCTTCTTCCTTCTTGGAGCCTGTTCTCCCCTTCCCCTGTTGTGTATCCCATCTCGTTGCGTAACTTGGGGCTTGGCGGGTGGCAGCACGAAGCCAGTGCTGCTGCCAATCTCTGCCCACCCACAGTCTTGGGAATAGCAGCATGGAGATGGATCAGCCTGGCAAACCCCCCCAAGGAATTCGGTTGGGATAGGGGGGGCCCCCAGTACTTATATTTTATCTCCTTATTCTTTAAAATCTCCCACCCCACTCAGATTTTAACGCTGCAGCAGCCAAGGATCCAGCCCTCAGTGTTTGCCAGGCTGGTGCTGAGTAGGTGGGTTTTCCCAGCTCCTCAGGTGGAAGTTTAGGAATGCACTGGGACAAGAGGCCCCTTCTGTTAAATACCTGGTCCTTCTCCTCCTCCTCTGTGCTGTGGGGCATGAACAGGAGTTGAGCTGCTCCTCTCTGTCAAGTTCATTTGCATTTAGGGGTTTGTTTTGCTTTGTGCTTGTTTTGTTTTTTTTCCCCAGATAAAACCAAGAAGTGGAATATCGAGTGGGCAAAACAAGGAAACAAAGTGGGCCAAGCCATGAGGAAGATGCTGGTCACGCCTCCACATGGTACTTTGCTGAAGGCTGAGGTCAAACTCAGCCTGGGCAGACATGGGACACGGAGAAGTGTCAAATATCCCTGGCTTGAGAACACGCAGGTGAAGGGGTGGGAGTCGGGGGGGGACACCAGGGGAAGCAGCCCTGACCCCAGGACTCAGCAGCCCATGGGAAAAGTTTGGGAGCTGTTGAGAGGGGCTGGCTCAGGAGAAACCTCGAGATGCACTGCAGAGCAGGATGGGACAGGACAGATTGTGGATGAGCTGGATGGGATAGGATGGGATGGGACAGACAGTCTGCGGATGAGCAGCAGCCAAGGATCCAGCCCTCGGTGTTTGCCAGGCTGATGCTGAGTAGGTGGGTTTTCTCAGCTACTCAGATGGAAGTTTAGGAATAACTTGCCCCACAGGCAGAGCAAGGCTGTGACAGCAGCATTTGCTGTCTCAGGGCTGGAGATGATCAGACCGAGGAGGTTTCAGTTCAGGATGAGGGGTGGGATGTTGGCAGATGGAGCCACGCATGTCTTGTTCCAGCTGGGGCATGTGCCAGGTAACAGCCAGGAGCATCCTGGGGGTAAGGGGTAAGGAGAGAGGGAAAGGTGGGTCAGGTGCTAAAACAGGGTCAGAGCAAGGAAAAACTAAAGAACTAAGTGAAGTATCAGGCAGCGTTTCCTCAGGTGAGCATTGGCAAGCAGGACAAGACATGTCCCAGGATTAACTGTACAGCTGGAAGGTGCTGTAGGAAATGCCAGGAGTGAAAATGCTCCACATTTTCTCAGGAAAATAAGAAGAGGAGGACTTACAAGTTGTTCCCCAGCATGTTCCTCTTCCTGGCCCCCAGGAAGTCCATCAGGTTGGGATCTGAGTCCTCGTCGCCCACCATGGTGGGACCAGCCTCCTGTGGGAGAGGCAGGGGAGCGGTGAGTGACGTGTGGGGGTACAGCTCCTGCTCCCACTCCCAGCACAGCTCCAGTAAGAGCTTTACTGGGAAGGGAATTGCCATGAGCCACCTGCATTGTCTAGGAGGGGACCTCGGTGACCCCTGCCCTGGCCACTGCCAGGAAAACACAGTCACTTCCCCCTGCAAGGCCAGGACGGGCCGTTTCCAGCAAGTTCCAGGCTGGAAATGTTCCAGGCTGGAAATGTTTGCTTTGCCCTGGCAAAGAGCAGAATTTCCAAAGTCTCCAGAGGGGAGACTGAGCTCCACCGATCCAGGCTGTGCCCCTTCATTTACATCATCCATAATCACTCAATCAACTTGTCACTGCTGACAGACGCTTCGGTGCTGCAGCGTTCCCCCACATCCCCATTCCCAATCCACTGCTGCTTCCTTTGGGACGTGTAATGTGACATCTCCAGCAGCAGCAACGTCCGTCACCCAGCTCCCTCCCTTTGCTCATTTGCTGTTTTCACCGTCCCCCCTTCCTGCCCTAAACCACACTGGCATATTTGGGCTTTTGGGCGGATGGCTCCCCTCTGGGTCGGGAAAGGGAAACCCCAGACAAACACAGGGCTGTGGGCTCCCACAGAATCCTGCGGGATGTGCTGGCTGCCGGGAGCTGGGGAGCAGCTGCCCTGTGGGATGTGTGTGCTGCCAGCACTGGGGAGTTACATTTCCTTTGTGGTTTTATCTGAGACTAACAGGTTGTGCTCAGCCAGCAGTCCCTGACAGCGATCCCAAACACTGCCTGGCTCCTGCCAGACCCTGCTGCCAGTCATGTCCGCTCCTTGCCTGGGTTTTCCACCCTGGAACGGCTGCCTGGGGACAAGAGGGAAAACGACGGCGAGGACGCGCGGGCAGAGCCGTCCCCTTGGGCGTTCGCGGGATCCCGCCACAAGTTTCCCGAGTGAGTCGCTGTTTGGGAGGGGAGAATTTGGGGGGAGCAGAGCCGTGGTGTGGGTACGGGGGGCTTTCCGCGCTCCTACCCCCGGGGTTTGGGCACCGGGGCCTCTCACGGAGCGCGGGGCCGGTTTGTGCCGGACACCCCACACCGGGCACCGTCCCCCAAACCCGCATCACCCCCCAACACCCGCCCCAGCAGCAGCGGGGACAGCCGAGCCCGGGACCGCCGCCGGGCACCAGTGACGACCCGTGGGCTCGTCCTGCCGCTCGTCCCGTTCGGTCCCTGCCCGCCCCCCGAAATTCCCCACCTCCGGGGGTCCC
>VZRE01010234.1:0-19714 GCA_013396775.1 Cephalopterus ornatus | reverse complement strand
AAGGAATGGGGCTTGACTGGGGGAATGAGACGAATGGAGAAAATGGGGTTGGAATAGGGGGAAATGTAGGGGCAATGGAGCTGGAATAGGAAAATGGGGATGGAGTAGGGGCAAGGGGGATGGAATGGCAGGGAAATGCAGTTGGGATGGGGGGGATGTGTTTGGGATGTTGATGCCAATTCAGAACCCTGAACTTGCCAGGTTTTATCCACGTCTTTGCAAAACTTCAGGAATAGAAAGTGAAACTGTGTTTTTTCACAGTGATCATAAACTCATGGAATCCTGGAATGCTTTGGGTTGGAAAGAATCTTAAAGCCCATCCAGTCCCACCCCTTGCCGTGGGTAGGGACACCTTCCACTAGCCCACGCTGCTCCAAGCCCCTTCCAGCCTGGCTTTGGACACTTCCAGGGATCCAGGGGCAGCCACAGCTTCTGTGGACAACCTGTGCCAGGGCCTCCCCACCCTCCCAGGGAGGGATTTCCTCCCAATATCTCATCTAACCCTGCCATCAGGCAGTGTGAAGCCATTCCCTGTGTCCTGTCCTTCCATCCCTTGTCCCAGGTTCCTCTCCAGCTCTCCTGGAGCCCCTCTAGGCACTGGAAGGGGCTCTCAGGTCTCCCTGGAGCCTTCTCTTCTCCAGGCTGAGCAATCTAAATTCTCCCAGCCTCTCCTCATAGGAGAGGTGCTCCATCTCTCTGATCATCTTGGTGACCCTATCAAGATGAAGCCTCATGTCCCCTGTCCCCCGCCAACAGAACTCCATTCAGATTTCCCCCCTGGAATCCTTTCCCATGGGCATCTAAAGAATTTGTTCTGCTCTTCTCCAGCCCAAGCCGTGCCCGGAGCGCTGGTCCCTGTGGAGGAGCGGGCTGGGGCCGTGCACACACCTCTGCTGGGGCAGGACCAGCAGCTGGAGCTGCTGGAGCGCCTGGACTTCGTGGTGAGGAACGTCGTGGAGCTGAGGAAGGAGGTGGAGGAGCTGCGGAACAGCCTCCAGCACCTGGCTGTGGAGATCGTGGGGGAAGTCAGGTACCAGCCCTGCCCCTCCCATCTGCTGCTCATTCACCCCACAGCACGGCACAGCATCCGTAGAATCCCACAGTCATGGAATGCTTTGGGTTGGAAGGGAGCTTAAAGCTCATCCAGTCCAATCCCCTGCCACGGGCAGGGACGCCTCCCACTAGCCCAGGTTGCTCCAAGCCCCGTCCAACCTGGCCTTGGGCACTTCCAGAGACGGGGCAGCCACAGATGCTCTGGACAACCTGTGCCAGGGCCTCTCCACCCTCACAGGGAGGAATTCCTTCCCAGTATCCAACCTCAGTTTCACCTCTTTCAATCCGAACCCATTGCTCCTTGTCCTGCCACTCCGGTTCCTGATGAAGAGACCTGATGAATATTGCATATATGGATTATACATGGATTGTATATGGATTGCATATGGACCAAGACTTGCTTTACCTGGCCATGGGATGTTTGTATAAGCCACAGGAAATCACTGTGGGAATTCTCTGGATATAAAGGGAATTGGATAGAGTCTGCCGGAGAGGAGAAGGGAAGGGAAATAGCAGCTGCTTCACTATCAAATACTCATTTCTTTTTTCCTTTTCCCTTCCTCACAGGTCCCACCTGGAAGAAACCCAGAGACTGAATCGCCGGAGGAGGTTCCCCTATCCCAGAGAGAGAAGTGACTCCACAGGCTCCAGCTCCATTTATTTCACAGCCAGCTCAGGGAATGCCAACACGGATGATGGAGAGAGTGAAGGGGGGTAAGCAGAGCACCAGGCCAGGAGCAGCTTTTAGGGGCCTTCGTGCCACATCTGAGCAATTTAAAAGAGAAACTAAGGGATTTTTTTCCCCCACTGGATGTCTGTCAGCCTGTTTTAATTTGCTTTTATTGCAGTAAATGCGTTACTGCCAGGGCCAGACTGAGAGATGTGCAACAGTCCTGACTTCTAGAGAGAAAAAAAACATATATATATATAGAGATAGGGAGAGGTTTTTTTAGGGGAATAATGTGATTCAGGAACCTTGTAGAAAGAAGGGAAGTAGAAGTCCAGCCTGGGACCGGAGTGAGAATGTTTAGAAATAAAATTTCAAGACAAGAATGTCTTTTTGAGTGCCTGGAAAACTTGAGAAAGTTCAGAATTAATTAACTGAATGTCTTTGACTAGGGTATTTCTTAGGGTTTTTTTTTTCTCGGTGTGAGATCAATTGTTTTAAGTTCTTAAGAGTTTAAAATGAGGTGAAAGTTATAAAATCACAGAATCAGGGAATATCCTGAGGTGGAAGGGACCTAGTAGGATCACAAAAGTCCAACTCTCGGCCCTGCACAGGGCAGGGAAGTACTGAGTAGTTTAAGGACATCATTAAAAATGACAATATGGCTTTAGATATATTGATATTAGACAAGTAACAAGAGTTCTCCTCCGCACCTGGCGGTGACTGCTGATTTTCTGAGGAAATGCTGCTCTTTTGTGCCCTCAGTCAGACCAGTTTTGTAGCATTTGAGGTATGGAAGTGTGTCCCAAAACATGTAAGTGTTCCCAGGGCAGTTGAAATGTAGTTTGAAGAGAGATTTTATAGCAGTGGGAGCATTTCAGGGGGAAATTTGGACACGATGGGGAGCAGCCAAATGACCTGTGAGCCGGTGCCAGCACTTGGCAGCAGGGATTTGTCTTCCCAGGACAGAAAACATGGATCTGCAGGAGGGCAACTTGTGACTGCCCTAAAATGGTGTTGTTTCAGTGTTTCTCTCTCATAACTGGAGTTGGTGAGGCAGGAGAGAGCTGGTGTGATCTCACTGGGGTCGTAGAGCCTCATTCATCTGGAGTGGGTGTTGGAATGAGGGGGGAATTCGGGAGTGAGTGATTCATGGTGGTGTAGCAGGGAGTGAGGGTGCAGAGCAGATGTTAAAATACGTGGTTGGTTCTGAAGACGAGACTTTGCAATTCGGGTAACAGCAGATGCACTGAGTCACCACAGGGTGACAGTGGCTTTTGGAAAATTGACGGAAAAGGTGGGTTTTGTCCGCCCTGATCCCAGCCTGGGGTGTCCCCTGCTCAGAGAAAGCTGTAAGTTGTGACAGAGGCCAAGGAATTCAGAGGTTCAGAAAAGGCACCTCCTTAGGGGAACAGGGGTGTGTTTTACTGCAAAGCCTCGTTAATTTATTGGGAGTCCAGTGATGGTTGGAGGAGTTCTTACATTGTAATTAAAATCTGTAATTAGAACTCTCATCTGATTTTAAAAAAATGGAATAATATAATTTCTCCCTGTGGAGGACCTCAGGGATAATGCCGGTCTGGTCAGGACCAGCTGCCTTTAGTGTGCAGCATTGTCTGATAGAGAAGTAAATGTCGTAGAAAAGTAACATTTTCAGGGTTAAAATCAGGGTAGGAAATGTAAATTTGGAAAAAAGCGATGGAAGCTTTGCAGCAGTCACTGGGAGGAGGATAAATTTCAGCTGGGTGTTCCTTGCTGGCAGTTGAATTATTTTAATGGAATTCAGAACAAGGCACTCCCATTTCAGCTTTGTTTTGTGAACCACGTGGACATGAGGAGCTTCTCCGGTTCCACACGCAATTCTCAAAAATCACCGAGTTCTCAGAGGTTTTGGACTGTTTAATTTCCCCGTGTGGCTTTGGTTTTTGGGCTTCTTTGCCTCTTCTTTCCATGGGCTTTTTTGTTCCAGAGTCTGTTTTTCCTTCAGGATGTGCTTCAGCCAGAGGTCATCCTGAAGTATTCCAGTTCCATCCTCGTAAATTCAGGAGAACAGGCTGATAACATCTAAATCCCTTAATCTCCCCGAAAGCTTTGAGTTTGTCCTGTTCCTTGTCTTTTTGAACTGCAGCAACTGGGAGAAAACATGGGGGTTTTTTTGAACTGAAGGACTGAAATCTTGGCAGCTGCCAGGAAAAAGCTAGGGGTTAGGATGGGGAAATTTGGCCATTTGAGGAGTTTGTGTCCAACTACTGAAAGTGGGGTAGTCTAGAGAACTAATAATACCTTAATATTAATATCTTATTAATTAATCTTAAGAAATGTAAAGAAATGAAGCTCTCAATGTGAAACAGAGATCTGCCAGTGTCACCTGTTGCTGCGTTATCCGTGAAATTCAGTGGCATCTCCAGCATGGCAACCTTGCTTGCCTGCCTCTGCTGGCTCTTTATTCCTTGCCTTAAAATGTTCCAGTAGAGAAATGGTGGGTTTTAAGTTCCTGGAGGAGGGTTTGGAGGCTGTGCTGAGCGAGGGCGTTGGTTCAGCCTCCGCCAGAGAGGGAAACGCTTGAAAATTCTGGATGGTTCTCAGAAAAGTGAAGCTTTGATAGCCAGATGGGCCTTGTTATCAAGGTGTGGGTGAAGTGCTGTCACTGCCTCCTTCGGATACAGGCTGCAGGCACATATCTATGTCCCCAGACAAAGGCAGGATCCCAGGGCTGCCCCTTGGGAAGAGGAATCCAGCCAGGACGCAGTGCTGGAGGTACCCAGTGCCCTCAGACAGCAGTGAGCTTTAATTCTGGCAGAACTGGTGTAGTTGCCTTCTTATTCACCTAAATCAACAAAATCCGCGTATTAAAGTGCACATTTTGAAATTACTGCCTGATTTGTGCCTGTTCTGCAGTTAAGAGCTTGCAGGTCGGTGTGAGGGGGGCAAATAGTCCTATTTTAAAAGGAATTGGCTTCGTGAGTAGACTCCCCCTCTGCAGTGGTGCCACTGTATAATGCTGGTTTAAATTTTAAATGCCCACCTTAGCTGCCGCGGGAGCTTAATTTTAGCCATTTTCAGAAGCTTGGATCTGAGCTTTACAGAATCCAGGAGGTTGGAAGAGACTTCCAAGGTCGTGGTGTCCAACCATCACTGTGGCACCACCAAAACCCCCCCTAAACCATGTCCTGCTTCTTGGGACTAATTCAGCTGTGAATCGTTCCCTGGGTTTTTCACGTGTAGTGTCTCTTTGTGGCTCATCCTCTGGATTTCTTGCTGCTGGAAAAGAGTCTTGGTGGCGTTCCTGCTGTTCTTCACCTTCTCGCCTGGCAGTGGGAACGAGCTGTGTAGCAATTAGTGGCCAGGATGATGGAGGGATGAGGTGTTGCCAGGAGAGCTATTGTGCCTAAAATTCCCTGGAACAGGCTAAGTTCCTTAGGTTATACTTTGCAGCTGGATTGCTGAAGTCCTCCTTTATCATCCGTGTATTTAACTGAACAGCCCTGTCTCTGTTTTTAGCTGTTTAATTCTGTGATGCTGCAGTTAGAAGAGCTGAGAGGAGCTGGCAGGGTGTGCGGGTGAGGTGGGGACACTTAAAATCCTGGAATGGTTTGGCTTGGAAGGGACCTTAAAGCTCATCCAGTTCCACCCCCCTGCCATGGGCGGGGACACTTTGCTCTAGCCCAAGTTGCTCAAAACCCACTTGTGACTTAACTTCTGAGGGGCCTTCATCCTTCAGCATTCTGTACTTTCCTTCAGATTTTTTGATATATTCCATGAGAAATAACGATTGTTCCAAGAAATCCAGGATTGAGGCACTTGTGTTGCGCGGGATAAGCTGAGATACTCCTTTTCCTCTATTAGGAATGGCTCCTACAACTGATTTTGTGTTGGTTTTTTGTTTTTTTTCCTCCCAAAGTTACACCACGGCCAACGCCGAGTCCGACTATGACCGTGAGTCCGAGAGGGAGAGCGAGGATGAAGTGAGCTGTGACACAGTGAGGACGGTGCGGCGGGACTCCCTGGACCTGGTCCCTGAGGATGAAGCCCCTCTGAGGCTGGATTCCTCTCTGGAGGAGGGGCTGGGGCAGCTCCTGCAGCAGGCCGACCGCCTGCACGGCGGGGACGAGCGGGACAGGAGAGAGGGGTTCCAGCTGCTCCTCAACAACAAGCTGGCGGTAAAGGTGCCTTGCTGTGTTTTCCAGCAGTGACTCCCCGTGCTGGGGGAGGGTCAGGTCGGACACATCCGGAGGAATTTCTTCACTGAGAGTCCAACCTTTGACTGATGCCCACCTTGTCCCCCAGCCCAGAGCACTGAGTGCCACGTCCAGTCGTTCCTTGGACACCTCCAGGGGTGGGGACTCCAACACCTCCCTGGGCAGCCCTTTCCAATCCCTGACCGCCCTTTCCATGAAGAAATTCCTCCTGATGTCCAACCTGAATCTCCCCTGGCACAACTTGAGGCCGTTCCCTTTCCTCCTGTCCCTTGTTCCCTGGGAGCAGAGCCCGACCCCCCCCGGCTCCCCCCTCCTGTCAGGGAGTTGCAGAGCGAGAAGATCCCCCCTGAGCCTCCTTTTCTCCAGGCTGAGCCCCCCCAGCTCCCTCAGCTGCTCCAGACCCTTCCCCATCTCTGTTTCCTTCTTTGGACTCACTCCAGCCCCCTGATATCCTTTGTGCCGCACAGGATTTGAGATGTCCCCTCAGTGCCCAGCGCAGGGGGACAATCCCTGCCCTGTCCTGTGTCCACACTTTGGTATAAACTTGCCCCCCCTCCCCCAATTCTCTCTCAGTTCTTGCAGAGTTGGGGCATTTTAAGGTTTAAAAAAAAAGCTTTAAAAAAAAAACCCCTAATGCGAGTCCCTGCTCAGTGTCAGTTTGTAATTCCCTTTGCCCGTGCCAGGTGGGCCTTGATCCATAACATCCCCGTTTTTCCGCAGTACGCAGGGCAGAGGGAATTCCTGTGGCGCCTGGCCCGGGCTCACAGCGACATGTGGGAGCTCACGGAAAATGAGGAGGAGAAGCAGTCCTACGCATCCGAGGGTAAGGAATTCTGTGCTGAGGCGCAAAGGAAGCCTCGCACTTGAGCTTTATGAACCCTCCACCTGCCAGCAGTGGAGTGCACTTATTGTTCTTTCCTTGTCATCTGCTTTTTTTGGGTGAGTGGGCAGCAGTGCTGGAGTGGTTTATGCTTAAAATATAAGCATAGACCCTTATGTAAATCTATGAATGTAATTTATAGGGTTTTTTATTTATAAATTTAAAGTCTGTTCTTGCTGAAAGAGTGTGAGTAGGCTAAGACCTACTGAAAGCCATAAAAGCTTGTTTCTCTAACCTATCATCCATGTCCTCTCTGATATTAAAATAAATTTAAAAATATAAATTAAAAAAAAACCCCAAAAATAAACAACAGCAAAAAAATAAATAAGCCTTGGCTGTAACACATTTGATTTTTTTGTGTTGTCAGCACGTGCAGATATAAAAAAAGAAATATATTTTTAAATGGGTGCTTGCTCAGAAGAGTCACTTTACTTTCATTCCCTCATTCTTTGCCACCCCAGATGTGTTCACAAGGTTTTAGGTGAGTCACAACAGAACAAAAATCATCTTTATTACAGTTAAGATGTGCAGCAAAAGGTACTAATCTAAATAACTTCTCCCCTGTTTATTATGCACGTAACTGAATAAATGAATACTAAAGCTAATATAATTATTCTTTTCTGGAAATCAGTGTAGCCATTTAAACTTGGAATTTTAAGTTTTATATGGTCTTCTTAGTCTGCAGTAAATGCTTAGTTTGCAGCTTTTTGAGTCTGCAAAAGGATGAAATTATTTACAGGGCATTTTCAAGGCACACGTGTTATAAAATTAACAAATATATTATTTTTATAGCTATATATATCCCTGTACCTGTTACTGTACTCCAGCAGCCTCAAAGAAAGAAGTCGGGAGAGAAAGCAGCTGAATTTCTCACCTCTGACTACGTTTTTTTCCCAGGGAAGAAAGAGCTGGAACTTGCCTTACAGAAATGGGATCAAAGTGCTGAGTGCCACCAGTGGTATGTGACTTTTTTACTTCTTGTTTAGGAAAAGTATAGGAAAAGACCTTGGAGGTTGTTGTGAGCTGAGCTGCAGCTAAAAAAGTAATAATAAAAAAAAAAAAAACCCCAACCTAACAAAATCCCAAACACTTATTTGGTGTCACTTGCAGTGTCCTACACTGAGGGTGTCTTCCATCCAAAAAAGCCACTTGTTTTTCACAGCTTTGGCTCCTTGGTGTGAGGAGTGGCTTGGCAGACAGAGGGTTTGGTTGTGGACTTTTGTGGATGCAGGAGCAGGTTCTCTCAGGGCGTTTGTGAGTCAGCACCTGACACGTGGATGAGCTTTGGTGGATGAGCTTCCAGCCGAGGCCTGGGGGAACCGACCGCTGATAAAATGGGTTTGGGGTGAAGTTCCAGCACAGCAAGCTCCACTTGGTGTTCACCAGGCTGAGCTGAGATTTCTGGGGCCCGGGAGCGTGGGTTTGGTGCTGTGCCAAATGTTCCTCTGTTCATCTTCATTTCTGGAGGAAGGAGAACCATCCTTTTTATCAGGCAGGCTTTTAGAGCCTCCTTGGGAGCGTTTCCTGGCACTGCTGCTTCATCTCAGAGGTGCTGCAAAGCCTCTGGCTTGGAGATGAAGGCAGACAGCAGCACGGAGCTCTGTTTTTAATTTAAACAAAAGTAGTTTAGGTATTTTTTTTTTGTCATGGTAGAAGAGAAAAATGAGCTGCAGTTGAGCCAAGCAGGGCGCTGTGACCAGCGTTTATACCCAGCCTTCAGTAAGGAGGGAGATGAGGGGGAAGGACCTCGCTCCCCAAAGGCTTCGCTTCCAACTCATGGATGGAATTGAAAGGATTGCTCTCCTTTGTTAAAGTGACTCCAAAAGAGAGCTTGTGGAGTGGTTCAGATATTTGTGGAGGTAAGGGAATGTGCTTTCCTGGTGAATTCCTCCACGAACAGTGTTTGTCAGCAGTTGCTGTGAAGGACTGACGACACTAAAATTAGAATAAAAGGGAAATTACTTTTTTAAATAGAAATTAACGGGGAAAACAAGATGCTGAGTATCTTTACCAAACAAGATCCTTGCTCTTCTAATGAGCAAGTTTATTTGGAGGGTTGTTTTGGGCTACAGGCATCTGAAAAAATGCCTTTATTATCTTAAAAAGACTGCATTTCAGTTGTTAGTAATGAATTGCTGTTTTCAGTTAAAGCTCTGATAGGAAGGATGAATTTTGAGGCAGGAAAATCTCCAGCAGATTATGGTACTGGGCTCTGCTGGCTTAACATCTTGGAAAAAATGGGTTTTAGTTGCCAGGGTAAATCTTGAAGTTGGTATTTTACAAAGCGAGGTTCTACTCCAGGATTCCAGGTTGATAGTTTTGCTTTGTAATTCAGATTTTGGGACAGTTCTGGGCCTCCCAGACCCTTTTGCCAGACAGGGGTAAGGCTCCTGCACAGCTACATCTTGCTTTTAGTTCTTCAGAGTGGCTGGAGAAAGGAAACAGCAGAGCAGCCTGTGGGAGGCGTGGGATTTCTTGGGAATGAATATGTAATTCCCTTTATCAGCACAGAAATTACTATTTACTGCCATGAATAGAACAGGAAATTACTCTCCTCCCAGCTCTGAGGTGGTCACAGGCTGGTTTAATTGCAGCCTTTTTTTATGCTAATTGAATTTATCCTGAGGAGAAAAAAAACCAGTAGAGTCTTTAAAGCTTTTTGGGGGTGGATTTGGCGCCCCAGCTCTTGGTTTATGGAGAATATTGTGCACACTTGCTTTAAATTACAGTTTTATTCTGTCATGTTTCTCTCTCTAGTGCCTAATTCCTTTTGTGGAAACCCTAATCCATTATTATCTCTTGTCACAGGGAATAATTGATTATCTCTCACTACCCACTTTGTCTTTCCCATATTATTTTCCCTCTTCCATGTATTTTTCCAGACAAAAGCAGAGGGGAGTCCAGTGCAGGACACAGTCTGTGGGAGCAGGATGGGTTTGTGTGATGCTGATGGGATGGTCCCTTGCATTCTTACTTCCATATACAGCATCCCAAACATCATCCCTCTCTTTCCCACTGCATCCTCAATGGCCATTTCAATAGAAATATTCCCAGTTCTTTTCCTACCTCTCCACACAAGCTGCGTGAGGCCTCGTTGTGCAGGTCTGGTCTGTATTTTTTCCCAGTGTGTGCTTTATTTCCTGTCGATTTTCTGTTTTACCAGTTGCCTCTGTTTTATCGGGATCCCTTCCGTTGAAATCGTGCTGGTTTTCGGTCCTCTTTTTTGCCTTTTGTGCCCGTGTTATTTTCTTCTGCCCAAATCATTCCCAGGTTTTTTTTGGCTGAGGAAGACAGAAGGTAGTTTCCACAAAGGGATCATTGCAAGGAAAGCATTTTTCTCCTCAGTGCCTCATGGATGTTGCAGTAATTACGGACATTTTAAAGCAACAAGAAAAGGAAATAGCTTTGGGAAAGGGAAGGATTCCTGCTGGGGAATCAGTGAGGAGAGAGCAGCTCATTTTGGGGGCTCATTTAGGGACAGAAGTGTGGGAGCTGTGTTGGGTATTAAATGCACTTCGTACCTTTGGAGTAGATTTATTTGTGTATCCAAGGCTGAGGGATATTGGAGCGAGTGATCTTCTGCACTCCTGATTTACAAGGACCCGATTCTTACTTGGGATTTAGACATCAAAATCATTCTCTGCTTTAATTGCAAAAGATCTCTGAGCAGGTAGAATTGATGTCCAGCTGAACTGATTTCTCCTTTAGCTGATTCCAGCCCACGAGTAGGACAGAGCAAGTTCCTAAGTCTGTTCTTGCTTTTAGGGAGGGAGGGATAGAAGAGACAGAAATATGACGGAAATATGATTGTACGAACCTCTGGGCTTTGCTGCTTGGACTCAAATTCATGACATCTCACAAATGAAGTGAGAAACAACGGTGGCCTTTTAGAATTCCCAGTCTGGTAGCATCTTTAAGGATCAGGACAGGAGAGCAAAGAGAATTCTGCTGTCTCTCCCAAGGTACTAATTCCCAAATGAATGATTATTTTAATTTTTGGTTGTTGCAGTGTAAGTACCAGCTAATTCCGTGTCTCCTTCCCTCAAGTGAAGGGACTGACGTACATCTGCTTGGTGCACAGGAAGGTGAAAAACTGGGAATGCTCATAAAATATGGGGAAAACTGTCTTTGAAATGGTTGAAAGAGCTAAGGGCTGTGTTTGGGTTGGCAGAGCATCCTGCCCTCGGAGGGAAGGTGCTGGAGACTGTATTCCATGGGCAGAGTCCTGCTTCCAGGGAAGTCAGCCAGAGTGCAGCATCCCAGTGAAATTCCTGCAGATCCCGAGCCTGGAGATTTAAGCTGGAAGAACAGGCTCTCTCAGCTGGGGGTATCTGTTTCCACAGGGTTTATTTTCGAATAAATGGGGAAATCCTGAGCTGAGATCCCTGTGGGAACTGCAGCTTTCCCACTGCCAGCAGCTTAATGAAGAGTCTGGTTAATAATTAATCAAGTGGTATCCTAATGAAAGCTTTGGGTGGCTGCTGAGACGTGGATCTGAGCAGTGCTGCAGGAGGTCACAGGGAATGAAAATCCCCTAAATCATAATTTTTCAGGTCTCCTGGTCCCGCTGATCAGCCCTCCTGCACTTCCATAGTGTCTCTGGCAACTCTCATCCCGAGGCATTCCACAGAATGAGCTGGAATAAATAGCTCCAGCTATTTATTTATGCCAAGCTAAACAAGCAGAGGAGAGAACAGCAGAAATCAGAGCCTAAAATCCCAGGAATGCAGAGTTGTGGGTGTGAAAACCTCCAGTGGACCTGGGACCAGTAAAGTTCTTTCCCGGGAATACAGTGAAAAACCAGTTCAGGCATCTCGTCCTATGTATATTTTTTAGCTTATTTCACAGCTGAAATTTACTGTTTACTGCTGCTTTTGTGGCTTTTTCACCAGCATTTCACCAGGCTGTTAGAAAAAAAAAAAAACACCTGGAATTTATATTTCTTGACGTGAGATTTATTGTCTAGGAATATTTGATCTCGTGATTATAGAAAATAAGCCTTTCGTTGGCTTGTATTTCTCAACCCCGTTTGTGTTGTGGTTGGAGATGTTTAGTCCAGGCTGATGATTTGTTGGGAAACAAACAGGAGAAGATCCTAATTCCATCAGAGTGGGGCAATGCAGCTGTGAGCTTTTCCAACGAGGGGAAAGGATTTTTATCCTGTAATGCATTGCTCTGGTAATCTTTGCCATTGCCATGAAAAATAAGAATTTTAGAACTGAACCGGAGCTTTCCCACAAGAAAATTAACAAAGTAAAGGAATGGGATTTAAGGCAAAAGGGTAAATGTTCAGGAGATACGACTTTGTGTTGCTACTTAGACATTGGAAATGGAGCTCAAGCAGGAACAGTGAGGTGTGAGGGAATTCCTAGGATTTCATAATACTGAAGAAAGTGTAGTTGGAGATTTAAAAGTCTTCTGACAGATTCCTGCACATGTGCTGTGTTCAACTGTCCAGAGGGATGCCTTGGGATAGCGATGGCAGAGCATCCAGCAGCACTGGGATATGGATGTGGTAAAAGGGAGCTTTGATTGCATTTTTCTTCTTCTCAGCTTTATTTTTCGAAAGAATTAGGCATGTTATTCATTTGTCCATCTGTTCCACCTAATGTTTTTTGACCCAAACTCAGGGAAGGGATGGAAGTGCCCTCCATTCCCAGAGCTCTCTCCCGAGTGGGATGAGAGACACCAAACTTCAGTCTGTATGTGCAGTCCCACAGCAGTGCCCTTGAGAGCTCTGAGAGTGATTGTTTCTTGGGAAGTGATTCAGGGAGGGAGGGCTTGAACCCCTGCTTTGGGGAGGTGTGGGGGGAGGGTGCAAATCCACAGGGAATTAACCTTCCTTGAATTTCACGGCTCGTGCAATTACTAACTTTGCTGGGGCCCTGCTTCTCAGGCTCTCAACTCACAGTGTCTTACTGGGCAAAACTAGATGGCTTTGCACTTTCGGCACTGAAAATGTGTTCTTCTGTTTCCCAGCTTGCAGGATATGGGTAGGTTTTGCCGATATTTCCCTGGAAGTAGAGCCCTGTGTGCTGCAGCCAGGCGGAGATCGCTGCTGCTGGTAGTGAATTAGAGCTGCTCGTAGCAGTTAGTGAATTAGAGCTGCTCTTGCTGCAGTAGCTTCACTCTTCGCTGCCCTGTCTTGTCACACTTCCCTTGCTTAGGGAAGAAATTCCAGCTGTGGAATTGTGCTGCTCCTGGTTTTTAGCCGTCAGTGCAGCGAGTCTGTGTGTCACGTCAGAGCCCTCCTGCTGATTTGCCTGGTCCTTCAGGCTAAAACCCTCTTAGGCACTGAGTTTTTACTGCAGTTTTTACAGGTTTCCGGTATTCCTTGTGTTCCCCAACCAGGTGTGGAGTTTTAATGCACTTCATGGGATCCTGGGATGGTTTGGGTTAGAAGGGACTCTAAAGTTCATCCAGTGGCACCCCCTTCCATGGGCAGGGACGGCTTCCGCTATCCCAGGTTACTCCAAGCCCCATCCAACCTGGCTTTGAGCACTTGCATGTCTTCCTTCTGAAGACATGGAGAGCAGGTAAATGTGGATTAAATGTGGATTTAATCCTGGCTGGCTCATGCAGGTGTCTCCCTGTGCAGGTTTGCCATCCTTTGCGGGCAGCTGTCAGAACACGAGAGCATTCCCAAGCGCATCCAGGCTGGGTATGTTTTTAAGGTGAGTGGGAAGGACATTCTGAGTTTGTGTAAGTATCAAACAACACTAATTTCCATAGTAGGAAGTTGGGAAAATTGGCTCCAGGTCTTGTTTAGGGAAGTAGTAGGTCTCAGAGGTGCCACGAGTGGGTGGTTTGGGCTGAGGAAGGTGATTCCAGCACTGTCTTTTGAGAGTGGCTGGGCTGGCTCTGCAGTTTTGCACACCATAATCTTAGGGGGAAAAAAAAAGAAGTATTGCAAATAAAATTTATGTAAACGATGAGACTGAGAGATTGAAACATGACGTTATCCTGTGGTGACAAGATACAGCACCAGCTGGTCTCCCTGCCTGTGAGCAACCTCCACCCTCCCAGAAAGGGAAAGCAAATACTCCCAAGAGGATTTAATTTGCCTCACATTCCTTTATTTCCCTTGGGGATGTTGCAGGGGAAGAGGATGTACCCGGAACAGGCCACAGGTAATTGTTGTCCCTTCAGCTCATGGCACCACCAGTAAGGTGGTCATGGCAAAGCTCTGGAGGTGGAATGAACTGAAGGGCAGCTTCCTTTTCCTGTGTGTGTGCAGTAATTCCTGTCCCTGAGCCTGGCGAAGTGCCGCTTTTCTGTGCTCACTGAAGCCACTCTAAGAAAACTGGGGATCTGGAGCTGCAGTCGTACTGATCACAACGCTTTTAAATTGTGGATTCCTTCCTTCCCTCTTTCTCCGCCTGCTCTCGTGGATGTTTAGTTGCTTTTAGCAAAGGTGTGACGTGTGTTGGTGCCGGTTTCCCACAGGAACACATCGACAAAGCCATCGAGCTGAAGCCGGAGGACCCCCAGCTGTACTATCTCATGGGCAGGTGGTGTTACCAGGTAACTTACTTGTAATTACTGCTTACTGCTGTCCAATTCCTCCTTGGAACTGAATTCCGTGTTTGAATGAGAGAGAGAGGTGGATGCAAACCTGGTGTAAGGACTTGGATATACCCGTCCAGAATCTGCCCGGGTCTTTGGCTTCCTCCCAGGAGCACGAGCAGCTCCAGGAGGCTGGGCAGGTCCGGGCTGGCTCTCCGGTGGGTGGCACAGGTTTGCCCTCCCTGTCTCTGCAGGTTGCCCACCTGGGATGGCTGGAGAAGAAGACGGTGTCAGCACTGTTCGAGGCTCCTCCGACGGCCACGGTGCAGGACGCGCTCCAGAACTTCCTACGGGTAAGGGAATCTGCCAGGAAAGGGGATGGATCTCTGGCCTCCACAGCTCACAGGTGTGGAAAGGGGGTGCTTGTGTCCTGCTTAAGCTCAGTCCTCCCCGAGTGCTCCCTGATGCTTCTCCATCTCCTGCAACCTGTGGAAGGAAAGCTGGTGAAAGGGAAAATTGTGGAGCGTCCGTGCCAGAATAGCCAGAGAAAAGACTGGGATGTTGAGGACGTCAGAATTATGACCCAGAATGTTCGTAATTGGCTTTTAAGGGGTTTGATTTTCCGTGTAAAAGCTGTGCGGTGATTCATTGCGCAGTCCTAATCACGTCTGGGCTGTGCTTCCAGAGTCCCAGAGCTGTCTGAGCTCATCCCTGGGATCACTTGTGGAAACCCATCCTGCCATTTTAATTTCTCTCGGATTATTTTATTAAAAGCCTGGCTGACTTCTCCATTTTAAACATTTCAAAACAACTACTTGAAGGTTTCAGGGGCACAGTGCTTCGTGTATTTATTAGGAGTCCTCCCTTCCTCCCTTTCTCCTTTCCTGCCTCTATTTTTTTTCCTTTAAGAGCTACAATAAGCTTGATGTAAGAATGAACTGTGTCCTTGCATATCCTAATGTCTGCTCGTCCCTGTCACACCCTCCCTCTGTTCCTGCAGGTCGAGGAGCTGAGCCCAGGATTTTCCAAAGCAGGAAGAGTTTACATTGCCAAGGTAACCACTCACTTCTTGCTTTTTTAGATCCTAGGGTAAGAAATATTTATATTAAAAATCATCTTTGGCTGTGCAGCGCTGAGCAGGTGGAAAATGCTCCCTGCAGGAGCCAGATTTTGTAAGATGACAGTATTTCTTTTTAGTTGCAGCAGTTAATCCGTGGAAGTCTTAAACCGAACAGACTTCCAGCGTTGATACTAAAATTTGAGGTTCCTTGTGGGTGATCTACCTGGGCCGATGGGTTTTTATTGGGCTCATGGTGCCTGGCAGGTGTGACTGAGCTCCAGAAACACTCTGCAAGTGTACAAATTACCTTAGAGATGAATAGGACCGCTTGGTTTAGGGTGGTTTTTTTTCCCTTATCCCGGGCTTTTGTCACTTTGGGTCACATCCTTCATCAGGACATTTAAAGGGGGCATTTAGGATCTAATTATTTAGGGTCAAGCTTCAGAATAAAAATTCGTTGAGTTCTATGGACATTTTTACTGATATTCAGCGATTTCAAAGCCTTTGAGGATGTCTGGGACTCCCATCTAGTTTGCATGTAGTCTGACAGTCTGAGACCCCTGTAAATATTATTTGTTATTATAGTTCTTGCAGCCGAGCCTCATTTTTAACAGCCCTGGAGAACGATGTGCTCCCGGTAGAGAGGTTTTGTGGTGAAAACCGGAGTGAGGAAATAGTAAGTGGAAATCAAAATAAGGCTTTGGAAATGATGAAAACCACGGGAGCACCTTAGAATCTCCCACCAAAACCCGGTCTCCTTGCCCACAAAAGAAACAAACAAAACCATAAAGGAAGTTAAATGTATTTAATATTCCATCTGGTGTGGTTCTAAGGCTCTGTGAATGAAGGATACTGCAGGGAATGTCAGTGCTAGTGCTTAAGAGGCAGAAATAGGTCTTTTTTGCAGTGGCCCAGTTACGTTTGCTGCCTGTTGTTCCCTGTTTAACCCTTCTCCCGATGTCTCTTTCCCTTCCCAGTGCTACAGGGACCTGGGGAACAGCTCTGCGGCTGCGCTCTGGATGAGCCTCGCCTCCGAGCTGCCAGGGAACACAAAAGAGGTAACAGGATCAGCAGGGACTCTGGGATGAGCAGGGAGAAATTGGTTACAGAGAGAAAATGGATTCTGCCCCTCTGCTCCACTGAGATCCCACCTGGATCACTTCATCCAGCTCTGGGATCTGGCACAGGAAGGACATGGACCTGTTGGAGCGAGTCCAGAGGAGAGACACCAAGATGGTCAGGGGGATGGAGCAGCTCAGCTGGGAGGAAAGGCTGGGACAATGGGGATCGTTCAGCCTGGAGAAGAGAAGTTTCAGGGTGACCTGATGGTGGCCTTGCAGTGCCTGAAGGGAGCCCAAAGGAAAGATGGAGAGGGACTTCGGACAAGGGTCTGGAGTGGCAGGACGTGGGGGAATGGCTTCAAGCTGGCAGAGGGCAGGGTTAGATGGGATACTGGGAAGAAATCCTTCCCTGTTGAGGGTGGGGAGGCCCTGGCACAGGTTGCCCAGAGCAGCTGTGGCTGCCCCATCCCTGGAAGTGTCCAAGGCCAGGTTGGACAGGGCTTGGAGCAACGTGGGATAGTGGCAGGTGTCCCTGCCCATGGCAGGGGGTGGGACTGGATGGGCTTGAAGGTCCCTTCCCAGCCAAACCATTCCAGGATTCTGTGATTCTCTGATATGCTTAAAACCTGGTTTAGGGTTGGAGAAAGAAGGGAAATTGTCTTTTTTTAGTTGTTTCAATTGAGCTGTGCATTTATCTGTTCCCTTCTTGCACTTCCAGGATGCAGAAAGCGAGAGGGAACTCGAGGAGATGCGCTCGGACTGGAAGGAATAATTCTGGAGAAACTCATCCCAGCGGATACTGCAGAGACAGTAAAATGCCAAAGGGGTTTCGTGACCCTGACAATTCCGAGTGCACTTCTTGGATAAGCCAGAAGAGCTTACAGGAAAACACTCCCAGCAGCACATCCAGGAAAACATCTTGGATTGAATGGGATAAAATCGTGGTTTGTTTTCCCTCGTACAGCACTGCATGTGTTTGTTTTGAGGATCCCTAAAAATGCCACATTCCTGAAAACAGGTGTGTGTGTGGGAGTTTATAGGTAGAGTCTGTGATAGAGAAATATTTGTGGTCATATATATATATATATATATATATATATGGTAGGTGTATGTGAGATTTATACTTCGTGATATAAATATATATATTTATATATGCACATATATATTTTATATCACACACTCTGCCTGTCTGACAGCCTTGCTGCTGAGCACCCAATTCATTCCCAAGGAAAACTTCAGCCAAAATTTTTTCCAGATTGATTGTTTCCTCTTCTCCTTAATGACTTACCGAATCAGTTGAAATAACTGATAATGCCTTCTGTAGATATTTAGGGGAGAACAGTTTCCAAGCGGGACCAAGGAGCTTTCCTGCACAATCCAGGCTGGATTTTAAGAGGTTCATTAGTCAGAGAAGTGAGGAATAAGATTTTAAACTTCAGGATTTCCTCCCAGAGAAGTTCCTCCCCTCACTCCCACGAGGCTGAAAACTCCTGGCCCTCCAAATTGTGCTGCTGTGGTTTAGCTGGAATAACTGAATTTGGAGGGTAGTTACTGATCAGGGATCAGGTTCCAGGACCAGGAATGTCCTGTGGCAGAGCTGATGCTTCGCTGTGATCTTCTTCTACCACTAAGCAGATTTGTTATCTTCCAATTAATTTAACCTCTGGACTAATGAGGCGACACCAAGGAGGTGAAGCCGACGACTGACATTTCCTCTGGCAGCTCCTGGTGACAAAGCAGGAACAGGGAATTGTGCTGGACACTGACAACAGATGGAGAAGGAAAACCTATCTTGAGAAATGACCCAAATATTTATCGAGGCTTCCTTGATACCCCTTAAAATTCCAATGGCAGCTACTGGACACTGAATTTTGAGCATCTGTTCCATGCTGTGGTGGTTGTGAGGGGTAAAGTGAGAAAGTGTGAGAGTAAAACATTCCTTAAATCACCTTTTTAGTCCCTCACACATGTGATGGTTTTGTTACTTCCTGAAAATAACATTGGAAGGGAAACATACAGCAAACTAAAGTGTAAAAACTTCCTGGTTTATAGTTTTGGCAGTTTTTAGCTTTTTTTCCCCCCCTCTCCAAATTAAACTTTAAAATGTTGGTGCTGGACTCCTCCCCTGCCAACCAGGCACGTGTGCAATTAACTGTATTTGCTTAAAACAATAAAAATTGGTATTTATAAATGGAAAACTAAATGCTGAGGGGCTGAAGCTGATCCCTGTCTCTTGATCTGTAATTCTTGGATGTGTTTGGGACATTTTTATACTTCCTGAGCTGCTCTCCTGTTCCTCTCTGGAACGTTGAGGCTGCCTTTTGCCCTTGCCTGAGCCTGGTTTGAGTGTTCATTTTACATAATTGCACAAGTTTTTGGGCTATTTTGTGTGTTGGTTTCTCAAGAGAGATCAGGAAATCCTCTTCAGGCACATCCCAAAGATGATGTTTGCTGTTCCCTGTGCTGCTGCCTTCCCAAAGGCAAAGTTTCAGGAGAGGGGCCAGTTTTATCTGGAGAGGGGGCATTTTTATGGCACATCCCCCTGGGCAGGTGCTGCTGGACAACATCCAGGGATGCTGAAGAGGGGGATCTGCTGAGCTGGGCGGCAACAAACACGGAGCTGCAGGGATTTGGGTGCTGCTGGGGACACGTCACCTTCCAGCTGAGCATCTGTGCCCGGCATTCCATTCCCCCTCCGGAGGTGGTTCTGGCTCTGGGTGGTCTGGGAGGGCAGTAGGATCCATAGGGATGGAGTGAAGCATCCCCCACATCCCCCAGCTGCGCTGGGGATGGAGAGAGGAGAGGAGCATCTTGCTCCCTCCATCCTTCTGTGCGCTGCCTCCCGGCTCACACAGTTCCCTTTAGAAAGGGAGGCAATGGAATGTTACGGTTTTCCACCCAATCTTTTGAGGTAGTGCTCTGAATTAGTTAATTTCTGTCTTCCTTGCAGTGGTGCATTCCCCAGCAGTCCCACGGCAGCTCTTGGGCAGTGCAGCTGCCAGAGGTCCCTCTGGACTGGGGGACAGGCAAAAACTCCACGGCAAAGGAGAACCTGGATTTGGGAGATGGAGAGTTGAATGGCATCAGTTTGAGCTGTGCCAGTCCAGGGAATGCCAAAGGAAAATCCAGGACCCCTCCAGTGGGAGTGTTTTTCCCGGAAGTATGGAAACACAGGCACAAGATTTTGGCATAAAGAGAGTTCCTGAGATTTAGGGTGTTTTTTTCAGTTCCCTCTGTGAATTCTTCTGTCAGCCCCTCTGGCCGAGCGGGAGGTGCAGCAGCAGCAGC
>VZRE01010232.1:27367-43408 GCA_013396775.1 Cephalopterus ornatus | reverse complement strand
TTTCCTTCCTTCACAAACATTATCATCTCCCCCTCATAGTCAGTTTCTTCTAGACGCTTTTAAAAGGCTTTTGAGTTGTTCTCTGAGTATATCCAGCTTCTCTCTCTCTGCATCATTAGTGCTATCTATTTACAACCATTTCTACAGCATCTTTATAAATTGCCTCCGGATTGCATGTATTCTTTAAGCAAAACTTAAAACTGAAATGCAGGAGTATTATTTCATTAATAATACAGGATTGTGGAGAAGACTAACCATCATTAATCCATCACAAGAAGAAAATATTTTATTCTGGGTAAAAAGCAACATCCTGGATCCCAGAATGCTAGTGCTACAGCTTTGATGGTTTACAGCTATCATTAGGCAGTGGTGCAGCCCTGAGAATGCCAGTATTGGATGACTGGAGTGTCCAAGGTAAAAAAGTAATTTATACAAAATTTGCAAGAAAGGACTTAACTGGTCCGCAGAAGCTCTTAAGGTATAGTGGGATGCAGTCATAACCGTAATATCCTAAAGCCTTTGGAGCTGCACAAACCAACTGATATTGGATTGGAAGACTTTGTGAAACATCATTCAAACAATGCAAGACAGCAAGTGTAGGAGATTTTCTTTAGCCCCTTATTCCTCAATCTGAGGTGAGCATTCAGCACATAATTGCCAGAGAGATGAAATGAACCTTAAGTAGAAGCCTTAGAAGGTGTTTTTGTTGGTCTCTACAAAAAGTTTACAATACTTGTGCTAAGTTTGTTTTTTGAGAATTCAACTGACTCTCCTACCTCCATATCACTTGATGATAGTTCATACATTTTCAGTCTGCTTCAGCAGTAGCATAGTAGCTCTATTACAGGACTTTGAGATTTATTTTTGAATTTATCCTGTTAAAAGCCTTTGACAAAGATAAAAATGCCTTTTCGTTTTTTTCCACAGGATATTATGGTGATGGTCTGAATGCTATCATTGTGTTTGCGGCATGCTTCTTGCCAGACAGCAGTCGGACTGATTACAACTATGTCATGGAAAACCTTTTCCTGTGAGTGATACGTGAGCAATGTGACAGAGTCTTTTGAGTTAGTACTCATAATTATACAGTGAGAGGTAACTTGTCTATACTTAAGAGATGATTTTGGTCATTAGAAGGGGAGTAATCTGAATGATGAGGAAAACAGTAGTTTTAGATAAACTTCTCAGTGGAGTATTATTTTGGTATTTTTTACCTATTCACCCTTCAAAATTAAGATGCATTTGTCAGTACCAAATCTGACTGTAGTATCTCCCTAAATGTTAAGGAATGCAGTATCTTCAGCTTCTTGGGACTACAGTCTTTGCACTGTTTCACTAGTGATTTCCATCTCTCACTCAGAACAATCAGCAGGGCTTAAACCACCAGACTGTTTTTCACTGTGTGTTGTTTATTGTGTATTATCATGATGTATCACTGTATATATTTTTAATATATGCTGTGCTGTGTTTAGAAGTCACAGGGCGATTTTTGACACTAGTTTTTAAAATACAGGATAAATGGCAGTTACTGACACAAACAGCTCTAAATATGTTTCCTGACTCCGGCTGCTTCTGATTCATCTAGAAGTGGCAGGGGCCAGTTGGGCAGGACACAAATTTGGCCACATAACCCCAAATTTATCACAGGAAAATTACTCCTGATAGCAATTTGTTTTGGCAGCCAAAAATTGGGAAGGCAACACTCCCCTCAAGTGCCTCCAGCTACTTCCACTTACAGCTGTTAAAAAATCAGTCCAGTGTTTTCTGTGCTAAAACCCAGTAAGTCATTTCTAAAGCCAGCAGGAGACCTGGCCTTTGCCATTTGCAGCTTACAGGACACTAGAGCACAGACCAAAGTCTCCTTAAAATTCCAGTCCTTGAAGATGCACTTGGTGATAGCCAATACCTTTAACATTGTCTTAAGGAGTGAAAAACAAGACTGGATGCTTTAGTTCCTGGTGAGAACTGCTATCATTTGCCTAGTAGAGCCTCTAAGAACCCCATGTCATCTACAGTAACTGATATACACAATGCCAGTGATTTAAAAGCTAGGCAGGAATTTCTACTGTGATTTCAACTTGATAAGTAAGGAACAAAGCTGAGAGTAACTGTGACTGACATTCAATAGGTCACCCAAGACCCTTGTTCAGATAGAGCTGGTGGTAAATGGACTTTGCAGAGAAAGCCTTAAGAGTGTTTTCCACATGGCTTGAGGTTGTTGCCAAAGTTAGTTTTATAACACACTTCCTCTGGAGTAGTAGTATAAGAGAGTGTTCAGATTGGCTGTTAACCTTCAGCTTATTTTAAGGCTTATAGACTTGGCTCTCTCTAAGACAACAAGAAAAGGGAAAGTTAGTTCACCCCTTTCTTCCATTTGTAGGCCTATTAATTGCTTAGAAGTAGAGGGGTTGCAACAGTTTACTAAATATGCAATAACTGACATATTTAAATAATTGTTAATTCTTTACTATTGAATTTGTGATCTGAAGAGACCTGCAAATCACTGAATCTCTTTCCATATTTAATACAGCATGTTTCTGATCAAGAACAATGTACATGCAGTGAATAGGCCACCTCTAGTTTCTGATTAATAAGTGTCCTCAGTTGCTCCGAAGTTTTGCAGTTACTTTCCCATCTGGATTCCTTTCTCATTTCCAATTATCTTGTTCCCATTTGTTATCTTGACTAATCCTGCAAAACTGTTTTTGAAGGATGGGGTTTGGCCAAAACGCTTGAGACATCTTCTAGAGCAGTCCTTCTAGATAATGCAGAGCCACACAAAAAATTCTGCTGTTTAATTTGTGGCTACCTGAAACAGCCAATAGATTAAAAATTTCTTAGAAGAATCTCAACTTGCAAAAATCACACTTTGTAAACAAAACCATTGCTTTGCTTGCAGAGTGAGGAAATTGTTCTAGTCGATGAGAAAAATTCTGTCCACCTTTCCAAATAATAAAGGAATTGCCGTTATTATCTAATAAGAAGAAATTGCTAGGTAGGTAAGGTTTGCAAGGAAGCTCAGCATCCTTAAAATGGCAAATGGTCTAATACAACGTACATTGGACAAGAACTGTTGAATGAAAGTATATGAGATAAGTGAGACCTGACTAAAAAACTAGCAGAGATTCCTTTTTGTCATAATAATCCTTTATGATTGTTCTTACTATAAATGATTATTCATAATATTCACCATTCCCTTTGCCCTTAGTAAACATGGGGATTTTTCAGACTGTCTGTTTCTATAACTGAAAGGCCTGTAGTGTTTTAATAAATACTTTCACACACTTCTGTATGGTTCAGTGTCTAAATGCCTTTAAAGCACTAGATGTTGTGCCATGTGAGAAGGGCTAATTTCATAACTTGTCAAGGAGTCAGTAGATTCAGTTAAATTAAGCTTTATGCATCAAAATGTCCATGCAATCCCTTGCTTTGCTATTTCACTGTTAGACGTCAGCCTTTACAAGTATCAGGCAAAATCAGGGAATGCACAACTGCAAGGTAAGAAAGAGCAGTGAAATGCATTGAGTGAGTAGTGATTTAGATGGGATTTATCAAATGCATGGAACTGGTCTACTTAGTGGCTGCCTACTTTATGCCCAGGTAAAATATCACTCTCTTTGGTGAGAACTAGATTTCCTACAATTCTTTTAAAGACATTGCATCCTAAGGAATTTCAGGGTCAGATTAGATTGTGAGACCTTCCCATACACATGTGAAAGGTGCCATTGTACTCAGGGATAGAACTATCTTTTGTAGTAAAATGCACTCAGGCATTCAGGTTTTTAAGCTGTGACTTGTGGTTTTTCATTTGAGTTTTAACATAGGCATGCCTTGAGGCTGGTTAATAGAGAGAACAATTTGAATATTCCTGTAATGATCAGCTGCCAAATGAGGTAGGGATTACTGAGTGGAGCATCTGCATATATAGTGCCAGACAAGAATTTAAAATTGTCCTCCCATTTGACTGAGTAGTGTGCTCTTCTAGGTAGGATGAACGAGTGCTTGGAGTGTTTTGCTCACAAAATGAAGTTGTGTCATGGAGTAATCTCTCCCATCAGAAGTTAGGTTGATGGACAAGTTTTATTAGCCTTGAGTTTCAAAGTGTTTGTAGTTGGTAGCAGTAGTATGAGGATCACAAAAATTTTAAACAAGTATCTTCTCCTGACAATTTTTATTTTTGCATTGAATAAACTTCATCAACCTTGATGATTAGAATAGTGAATAGAATTTTCTCAACAGTTAATTTTAGAATTTCCTAGGGCTTCACATAGTTCTGCCATGTTCTCCCTTGCAAAATCTCGTGATTTAATGACTTTTTAAGAAATAGCAAAGTCACCAGTGAGATTTGAAAACTACTAAGAAACAGTATTTTTGTAAGGAAACCACATATTTTTGAAGACAGGGTAAGACTGTGGTTTTCTAGTTATATATGTACAGGTACCATGGTGACCAGTGCTAAATGTTTGCTGTGGTTTAAAGGAAAAGAAAAGCCTCTCTTGTAATAAATTGCTTAGTCTGCCTTGATTTATTCCTAGTAGACTGATTTAGTTTGGGTGTAAGCAGATAATGTAGAGTTTGTGCTCACTGACACGTGTACTTTTACCAGCTATGTAATCAGTACCCTGGAGCTGATGGTAGCTGAAGACTATATGATTGTCTACTTGAATGGAGCAACACCAAGAAGGAGGATGCCTGGGTTGGGTTGGATGAAGAAATGTTACCAGATGATTGATCGACGGTGAGTAGTATTTTCCTTTCTAATCCATAACCATTACTTTAAACACTGTCCATTTCTGTTACTCCCCTCTATGCCAATGTTTACTGTATATGATCTTTCTTTATCTTTTGTGGGGTTTTCCATTGTTTTTAAGAAACCATTGCTTTTTTACTTAGATTACGGAAGAATCTGAAATCATTTATAATTGTTCATCCGTCATGGTTTATCAGGACAATTCTGGCTGTGACACGACCTTTTATAAGGTATGTAATGAATAGTAGTGACTTTCTATGTCCCTAAGAATATCTAAGTACCCTAAATCATCAAACATAGCTATTAATCATTCACTGGAGAGTGCTCATTTTATAGCGTATATTGGGATTTCAACAGTTCAGTTTCCTAAAGTGAGTTGGGGGGGGGAAAAGTGATTTAAATGAGGGTCTAGTTGCAGACAGCATGGGGATGGTTTTGTATGCTGGTATGCCTATGTGGAACTGGGAATTCAGGCTCTTAAAATTGTCTTGTTCAGAGCCCAGCTCAAAGGCATGCAGAAAAGGGGACTACATGTGGTGATAATCACCTTATTTAAAAAATCTTGGCTATAGGACCATATTAAGCTACAGTTCTTGGTTTTTAAAAGTCAGTTGCTGCTCATACTAGAGGACTGTCTGCAACCTGAGGTGTTTAAATGCTTAGTAGTTCTGGTTTCAAAAAATACGCTTTGATTAGTAAAAAAGGCAGAAAAAATTGTTACTGACTTTAAAGACCTCACATATTGCTGAAACAGATAGGGAAGTATGCAGTTGAAATCCTGAGAGAAGACTGACAGGTGTGAGAAGGAGTTGCTTCAGGCAAGAGAAGCAGCATCTTCTACTGAAGCCACACAGTGAATGACATATGTCATGACAGATCTCAGAGAGTCCTGCTCCCAGACTACAAGTGAAGACACTGGAAGTGTCTGTCACAGGGTACTCTGGCCTGACAGGGTGACATTTGGATGGGGAAGCATGATTTCTCCCATCACTATCAAAGTGCAAAAGGCAGAGTGTCATAATGGAGCTGCTGCTTTCAGATGTGGTATCTTTAAGACCAAAGAGAATGTGACAATTCAAAATACCAGAGTAACAGAGAAACAATACTTGGAATTATCAATAGTAATTATAATTCATTAGTCATTTATTCAGCCAGTGATTACAGGTTTTTCATTGCCGAACGGGAGGAAATGTTTGCTCTAAATAGTTGGGCAAAGCAAATTAGTGGTACAAAACTAGAGATATTAGAGACCAGTTAAAACTCTCTGCTTCAGCCAAGTATTTTGAGTCTCTGTGCAAGATGAAAGTGAACAACAAATGGGCATTGAAAAAGGTGGGCAGGACACATGGCCAGTGTGACTTGTAAAAATGACATGAACCCTTACTGAGGACCGAAGAACATTAGGAGAAAGCTGAGTAAACAACTCTGTGAGGCATGAAAAGTGAGAGTCAATTCAAGAATAAGCAGTGTTAAGGAGATAGAAACTTGATTAGTTTGAACCCAAAATGGCTATATCTTAGTTTGCTAGCTCCAAGCTGTTCACTGACAGGCACAGTGGGAATTTTGGAGTAAGAAATGAATTGGTCATAAGGCAGGCAGAGATTTCAATGAGATAGCTAAAGGTCAGCAACATGATTTTAATTGTATTTCAGCTGAGATGCAGGACAAAATAGTAGAAATCAAGAATCTGAAAGACATCACAGTCAAGTCACTAAGGGTGTGCTAATCTCAAGTCTATCTCAATTTTACCTTAAAAACTGTCAAGAAAATTTGGTGGAATCTGGGACTTCTCTTGACTGACAAACAGTTGTCTGAAAAAACAGAAGCAAAGAACTAGAGGTAGCAGAGATAGATCCTAGGTACTCTTTTAGGACCAGATTCTCACACCAAAGATAATTTGAGCTGTGTTAGGAAAGGAATTAGATTTCTAATAAAATAAGTGTCTGTGAAACCTATTTGTCACTTGATGGAAATATTTAAGTAATAGGAAGTTACCACTATTAGCAATATGTTTTCCCTAAAGTCTGAAAGAAACAAGGACTTACTTTGGCCCATAAATTGACTTCTACCTGGAGGAATTACTTAGAAGTCAGTCGCTGTAGTGGAATTAATGGACCCAGGAGAATCTTCAAGGGGAAAAAGTAACCTTCGAAAGATTTTTTTAAATCTGCCCTGCCCCCCCTCTTTAGAAGCTTCTGATTGGCTTGCAGCTTGCCAAATTACTTTAGCTGGTAGTTCTGATGCTGCAGACTGTGATTAACATTCTGGATAAAATGCTAAGAATTACCTGTATGTTATCATGCTTTGACTGATCAATTGTGAGAGATGCTTGCATCCTAAATGTGACCGTTGGCCTGCTCCAGTGTGTGTGCCTTGCTTTATGAGCCAAATGAGAAGGATGGATTTCTCATAACCTCATGCATATCAAGTAACTTAAATTAGGCAAGTGAATAACCTTACGTTTTTAAGTGTGTTTTGTGGACAATTTAGCCTTTTTCCAAGTGATCATTTTTCAAGCACAATAAATAAGTAATTTAGCACAGCTGAAATAGACAAGGTATTTCATCATAAGAAGGCCATGCAGTAAGAATAGATACAATCATATCTGTACTCATCTGAACAAATGAGGAAGTTCAGTTTTATTATGTTTGATTGAGAATCGGTGTAAAATAGAAATACTGAGTCATCAGGATCACTTGATAACCATCATGATGATTATGATCATGTTAAGTGACTGCTTCCCATCTCTTTTTACATGTAAGTATTCTCTAAGAGGTTTGATTCTTTTCATAATTGTAACACATCTCCTTCGAACTGTAAAACTAATTGCACTGTCTAGCAGGTAAGCATTACAATTTATAATGTCCTAAATACTGTGATTCAGCCTCAGAAAGGAACAGCCAAAGGTCTAAACTCAATTTCAGCCTCACTAGAATTCAGGTAGGCTCATGATTAACTTAGCTCTGTAATTGAAATATGAATATCAAAGTGCTTAATTATTTAATACATACCTTCATTTATTTTTAATATATCATAAAAGATTGGGGGGCAGAGTCAATTAATATGTTTTTTTCTGTGTTTCAGCTCTAAGTTCAGTAGTAAAATACAGTACGTCAACACATTGGCAGAGCTTCGTGAGATGATTCCAATGGAATATGTGCAAATACCAGACAGCATAGTCAAGTAAGTGATGTACAGTAAGCATGTACTTGTTCTGATGGAAACTATTTCCACAAACTAATAATAGTGTTTAAGACTCTGTAAAAAAAACCAGAAAACACTTTCCTGATATTCTTAAAAATGCTTATGTGTTGTTCCACAAACATTTCACTGTCAAACTCAGAAGCAGGAAGCCACTGTATAATGGAAACACAAAACATAATAAATATATAAATAAAATAACTCTCCTTGGGGAGTAGGAGAATACTTTAACCTTTCCACGGGTATCATCTATGCCATATTTTTCCATACCTTTTTAAATAAAAGTGTGTTTAAGTTTTATTAATACAGGGCTTTGAACTGAAACAATGATTAAAAGATAGCCAGTTCAGTAGGACATCACTATAGTCCATACACTCACCTTCCCTTATCTTGTTGATTTTCATGGTTAAATCCAGAACCACTGAAAGACAGTTTCTCAGTTTTTGCTACTTATGTGTAGAAGTTTTTTAAATGCAGGCATGCAGGCATTCAAAGGGTATCTACTGAAATGAAAGTAAAGTAAGGAAAGTATCTATTAAAAAATTGTAGGAAGTTGATTGTCATTGCTCATCCCAACTGACTTTTTTTCAGACCTGAAAACAATAAAATTGAATCATATAGCAAAACAGAAAATGTGATTGAAAAATTAATGGGTTTCACATAGTTGCTATTAAATGGACAATCCTGCTCAGGGATGTTTGTTTTGTTTTTGTTTTTTTTAATTGTTGTCTTTATCAAATGTCTTAGGTTTTGAACAGTGAAACACTCTGTTCTAATAAGCAATTTGATGAGTAGATACACAAGTACGATTGTCTTTTCCTTATGGTTTTTCAGTGACAGCTTTTGGAGCTGTCATAGCTCTTCGACCCAGGCAGGAGTTTTCACACCTGTCTCACATTAGTTGCAAAGCAACATAATTTCCTTCATCGAGCCGATGGTGTAATTCCAGAGAGGAAGTGGGAAGCTCAGTTCTGGCAATGGCACTTGTGAAAGCAGCAAATTACAGTTGTGAAATCAGAGGTCATAGAGACTTTCACTCAACTTCATTTGCTGCTGTAATTTTTTTAGAGGTGGAATGATGCTAAGAATGTGGAACAGAGACTGTTAGTCGACTGATAAAGACATGTCCATAATGTTTTAACATCCCTATCAATTTTTCATCCTCTGTTCCTCCTTACTGCCTTCTCTCCCTCCCTCCCTCTTTGATTCCTGTAAGAATTTTAATTTCTTACAGTTCCCTTTGATAGAAACCTTAACGTGATACTCAGTTTCTGTCTCTGTTTCCTTGCTGTGTTTACTGTTACGCTATAGCAGCATACATATCTGTGTTATACACATTTTTACTTCCTAGTAGTGTTTGGGAAGCCCATTCACCTCTCAGACCAAAGGTGAAAAGATTATAGCACCAGTACCAACTGAACTTCAGCACTTAAAACTGAAGAAATTTTAGGGAACTGCCTGTTTCATGTCATCAGCAGCCGGATGAGAGATCATGATTTTGCTGAAAAAGATAGAACTTGAAAGGTGACAATTGTGCCCCTCGGTGGCAAGCATTTTCAAGATGCTGCGATAACAAGATTTAGTGGCTCTGTGCATTCAAGACACTGTGAGTGGTTATTCCCATACTACAGGGAGGAGAGCAGTGTTCAGCTGATAGTTTCCCTTCTGCTGCACATTGAGAAAGGTTCCTGTAGAAAATTACATTTCATCTTTTGGCTTCACAATTGCTCCATTGGCAAGAACAAATATACCACCTGTGGTCAAGAGGAATCTCACCTGTAGAAAGTACATGGGATTTGGGTTGTGTGGTTAGTTCCTGGTTTTTACTGAAGTGGGATACAATGTGCTTGTTGTACCATATGAACTTCTACATATTTTCTCTTCCTTTGTGCACTCTTATCTTGTAAGGTATGATGAAGAGAAGTGTATTAAGAGAAGAATGAGGTAAAACTTGCTTTCTAGCCCCAGCTGCTGCTCATAATGGAGTGAATCTGTGTGACAGCCTTTCACCTGCAGGCGACCTCAACAGCTGAACAAGAGAGGACTTGCAATGATGTGGAATCTTTCTTTCCCCTTCAAGCTGTTGAGATCAGCCTCCCTTGCAAATAAAACTCACTGAACTGTAAATGTCCTTGACTTGGCCTAGGCTGCAGCTAGTTTAATATTATCTGATAGAGCAACTGAATGCTTTCAGCTCTGTCTAACTGGGCATGCCTCAGGCCCCTGCTGCTTCTCTGTCTGCCTCCAAATGAGCTCAGTAAGAGTTGCGAATTTAAGGTGGGTTGAGCACAGGGATAAATGGTATCATACTGAACTGAGGAGCTTTAGGGTCAGTGTGCCCTAAATCGTACTGGATTCCTATTTTAGAAGCATGTACTGTACTTGTTCTCTGCTCTGCTATTGCTCTGCTTCTCTCTTATGCTCTGCTTGCTTCTCTGTTTCTTTATATCAATAACTTTTACTCATGCAGACTGGATGAAGAGCTGAGGGAAGCTTCAGAAACAGCTAAGTAAGATAGCTTTCAGCTGGATGCTGGCATTATGTTTACTTGTTTCACAGGAATAGTTTGAATGTAGTAGTACACTATGTGTTTGGTACAACAATCAGCTTGTAATTTCAATTACTGTGTAAGTTGTCATATTTGTAAATTGACTTCCCCTCTCACTAATAGCAGCCTTCTTTTGTACTGCTGGCTCTCAGTAAGAAAGAATCACACCCTTACTCTATAAAAAACTTTTCTGCTGTTTTTTGATTATTGTTTCTATGGTCATGGGATGACTGAAATCACTTATTTACTCCATTAAAATGGATCATTAAACATTTTCTATCCTTCATCTGTTATGTCAGATGATTCACACAGTTTTTAAAAAGTAGTTATTTTTCTTTTTTTTATTTATTTTTTTTTACAGTTTACTAAATTAGGTCTAGCTCTTGTACCTCATTCTCAGTTAAGGTAGGTAGATAAATTCTCCTTTTTTTTCCAGCATTGGCTGGATAGGCCAGGGAATTAATACTTGATAATAATATTGTACTGTATATGATCACTTAATAAATCAGTGGCAGCTGATGCTCAGATACTTTAAACTCGTAACTCCTTATGAGTTCTGAGTTTATGTGCTTTGACACTGAGGCAGTATGGTATAAAGTACCAAAGCAATCCATAACTAGAAGGACTTGAGTCACTGAGAAGAGCTTAGAGAGTATCTAGTGCACTTTCTTCATGTGTGTATTTTAGAAAAAAATCTGGAGAAGGAGCCTATGTGTGCTGGTTCTAGTATAACATTTTCCCATGTGGTTTTTGTAACCAAAGATTTTGAGGTTTGGAGTTTCTTTTCAGTCTCTTTCCTTCAGCTTATGCACTTCAGGATTTTCATCTTACAGCTTCTTCTTTGCTGTACTTTTTCCTACTGTTTCTTCTTTTGCAGTACACATTTTCCTCCTGTTCTCCTGAGGCTGGTTTTTAAAACAACCATAGAGAAATATCCAAATCACTGGGCACTGCTTTTTGATTGTAGCAGACTGCCTCAGAAGCAATACATTCACATAAGTAGTTATTTGATATCACCTGAATATTTTGTTACACAAAGAAACCCTCCCAGCCTTGAAATGCAGCTTCTATCCCTTCCATTCAAACGTTTTCAAATGCACTGTATATGTGACAGTGAAAACTCTGTGGAAGAAAGTTGCTTTCTTGTTACTCCATTTTAAATAGTAGAGGCTGCAGCATAACAAGTGAAAGGGGAACTAAATGTTCATATGAGGCATCACTGATTATTGTTACTGTTGGATGTATGAAGTCACTGCAGTGCATTTCCCTTCCTCAACTTAAAAAAAAATAGCTTAAAAATTTATTACTCAAACTAATGTGTGTTGTGGGCACTAAGATCACTACATTCCTAACAACATTTGTGTGTTGTGCTGTCAAAGATATTCACTACAGTTAGTTATTACATCCCCAAATTTTATGTCGTATTTAAAAAGAGAAAGAAAAAAACACAGAAGAAATGTTTACTCCTCTTTTTCCTTGTGTCTAGAACTAGCTGCCTCTCAAATGATCCAGAAATGACTTCAGTGGAGCAGGAGTAAGAAATTATGCCTAATACTGTCATTACATTTTAACATTATTTTACAACCATGTTGCTAGGAACTGAGGCTGGGTAGACTCCATAAAGCTTTTTAGAGACCTAAATAATTTTATGATAATTTTCAGGAAAAAGCACTGAAGCTATATTATATTTATATTTTATATAATTTATATATTGTATACTGAATATTTATGATATTTGTATTGCATTGCCAATGCGTTTGAAGTGCCCTTGACCATTTCCAAGCAGAGACACATATAATTCCTAGCCTGAGGATATTCAGGTTAAGTTATGTGAAAAGCAGATAGAAAAAGTGCAGCATGATCAGAGTGAAGATGGTCTCATGCATTATCCTCAATTAAAAGTAAAGAGGTAAGCTTGCCATTCGCATTCAGAGGTTAAAAAGTCTTGTATTTTATTTGGATTTCTGGACCATGCTCTCATCATCTGCCTTCTCTTTGCTTTTCTGCTTCTCAGCTTCTTTCATAGTTATTTTCCTGATTAAACCTCAAGCATCTTTACATCTTTTCTTTTCAAAGCTGGACTGTTTCCCTTGGAAATGGGAATATGTCAGTCCTCTGTTATGCTGCTCCTCTGTCTGATACTGTAACTGTAGCATGAAAATGGAAAACCCTGCACAGCTCTTACTGTTCATCAGTAAATTTGTAGCTGTAGTGTGTCACACAAGCACTAACAGTTCCTTGCTAGAACAGCATGTCAGGAGAACCAGCTATTGCCGCAGAGAGTGTATTCCTGGCCAGTGTGTACAGGGGAGGAGTGACTGAGAACTTTCCTGTCCCTACCCATCTGGTTGGTGTGTAGAAATATAGTGGTGTCTCACCCTGGAATATTGTTTAGGGAATATCATATAGTAAACCTGACTCCTCAGTAAGATTCCATCAATAACATGAGTATCGATAAGCAGGCAAATAATTAGAAGTCATGTAGCAAACAGATGCATAAATAAAATAGAGCTTCAGTTTTCACTTTTTAAAAATAAAACAGTGCTGTAGTAAGCTGTCACATTATCATATCTGATACACATATTAGAACCATAAGCTAAATTCCTGATTACTGAAGGTTAATATTATATCTCTGAGCATGTTTTTTTTCCCATGGACGCTGTTTTACTCTGTAATAAATCAATGTGAGGACTGCTTTTGAAAGTATAAGAACAGAAAATAACATGTTAAAGACTACTTACTTATGATTTTGATCTTTTTGTGGCTTGAACAGTGTTCCTGTTTTTCTCAAAAGATAAGCTGAGCAGCAAAAAGCAATATGAGAAAAGAATTTATATTTATCTTAAATAAATATAGCTGAGACCAAATTAATGTTAATTCCTGCTATTTATTTTCTCTGCATAAATGTGAATCTGTCATCAGAAGTGGCAGTAATTTTCCTGTGATCATATCCCTCATTTCTTGTGTCATTTCTTCAGGAAAAAGAATTTCTCATGTAAATCCCTCCACACTGAGATCAGCAGTTTTACACAGACGTTTCTTCTATCTGCTTTCTGCTGGAACATCTCTGGAGTCTGCCCAGCTCTTAGTTTGCTTTTGTTGTCTTTTTCATCCTGTTCCAAAGGCTTTTGTCTGTTGTCATGCTCCCTTGTGTTCTATTTTGTTCAACTCCTTGCACTTCCTCATGACTTAAAAAAAACCCTTGAAATAATTCGCAGTGAAGTAACCCTGTGCATTGTGTGACAGTTCATAAATATTGAGGAAACTTTAAATAGTTATGTATTCTTTAAGGAAAATTCTATCTTGAGGCACTGTTTCTGATGACAACTTTTTACTCTAAAGAATGCTTCTAAAGTATGACGTGTGCTTTGCACTAAAGAGCAAAAGTGTACTCTTCGAAACATTTTTAGGGCCACACATATCTTGCCACACTGTTGTGTCATTCCAGCACTGGATCTTCCCACATCTGATGTCTGCTTCATATTGTAATTGCTGGAAAAATAGTTATTAATTTCCATAGAACAGTAATGCAGCGTATTAAGGTGTGTACTTTCATAGATGGTAGATAGGATATGTGTAAATTTTTGACCACTGCATTGAAGTAAATGAGAAATGAGGATACTCAACACTTTGTGGGAGCTTAGGATTGGGAAAAAGGCTAGTCACGTGTGCTGATTAATTTTTTGTTGTTCTTGTTCTTTGTTGTTTTGTCTTTAATAAATAGCATCGACATGACCCTGAAATAAAAAGCATCCTTGCCAGGCATTTCAAGAAGAGGGTTCACTTGGATTTTCATCACCCAGACACTCACGACCATGCTGTACAATAAGTGATTTGGTCAACTGTGCTTGGTATATAATTTTTCCATGTCATTCAGCAATTCAAGAAGACCAAAAGGGCCAGTCCTGTTGCCATGGAGACAGCAGAAATTTTGGGGCCTGGTTATTTGTGTCGTTTTTCAGTAACAGTTTTCTTTCGGAAAGCTGTATCATCTAGCATTGATTTCTCTGTGTGCGTGCAATTTCTGTTTCAAAGGATACCATTTTACCAACAGTGTGCCTCATGAACAGGTCAATGATGATGGGGATTTTTTAATTTTTGTCTCCAGCATATTAATGTTTATGCATAGCTGAATGGAATAGTTATTGTTACAATAAATGTTAGTTTGCTTGTGTCACAGAGCAGCAGCAGCAACTGTGGTGTTTAAAAATAATTCTAGAAGTGATGCAGGACTTTCTTGAATTTGATGGGTCAGGTTGGATTGGACTTTGGGCAACCTGGTCTAACGAAAGATGTTCCTGCCCGACGCAAGGGTTTTGGAACTAGGTGATTCTTAAGGCCCCTTCCAATTCAAAGCATTCACGCTTCTATGAATTTGTGTTTCTTGCTGTCTGAAAAGCCCTTTCATCTTCATTTAACCCTAATGACTTTTTTAATTTGGTCAGAGAAAAGACTGATATACTAAAAAATAGTAATTAGTCATCAAATAGACTTCCCAGAGGATGAGTATGTAAGTGAAATTAATTTTATTTTAATAATTTTTTAGTATCTTTATTTTACAGATAGTTTTTCTAGAAGCAACTAATCCTGTAAATGATTGTCATATATTCTAAAATCCTTGAAGCATTACTTTGTTGTTGTTTTCTAAATCTGCTTTTTCCAGAACCTTTTTTCTAAGTTACAAGTCTTCAAATGACATTCTGTCTCCAATTCTAAAGGCTATTAATGCTATGAATATGAATCAAGTAGTATTTCCTACTAACAGCCAGAAGTTAAACATGTAAATCTAAAGTTGCAAGTCACAGTCATTTGTTAGGAATACGTGTTGAAGTATAAGTAAAAATAAATCTTACAGTGAAGTTTATCGTCTGTGTCACAGAACACAGCAGTAAAAGCATGAAAAAGAAAAAAATCCTAAGCATTTCTTGTTTGCTGCTGTCCTGTGTACTGGCATAAAAGTCATTACAGAAAATCCTCATATTTACTGAAAATAGCTGCAATTTCTCAGACCACGCTTTTGCATTGAGTGCAGATTAATTATTAAGTGAATACTGTTTGTTTGCTTTAAAAAGAATATGACTAATGCTTTCTCTTCCCTTAATGAACACATGCATGCACTTTCCAAACCTCCTGACTCATCTGCCTTTTGGGAAGTCCTAATGCAAATAATAGTATTACATACACTCTGAAATATTATTCTTTTCTTCACAAGATTCTCATATACCCTAGAATTACATATGTGGATTCTTTACTTTGTCTGTAAATAAGTTCTTGGACATAATAATTCAAGATAAATTGCACCTGCAAAAGGTTTTTTGGGAAATAAAGTTTAAGCAGAGGCAGGACAGCATGAACCTTGATTTTTCAGTAGGATCTAAACTGAAAAAGGAAAATTCTATTTTGTCCTTCATTTAAAAGCTTGATGGTTTTGTTCTGTGGTTTGCCCATTTCTGACTCTGTCAGATTCTATCTTATATTTGCAAGATAGTCTGAAAGCAATGAAGCAAGCACCCATCATTATGTGCATAGTTGTTCAGCTACT
>VZRE01010232.1:3518-27354 GCA_013396775.1 Cephalopterus ornatus | reverse complement strand
TGAAAATTGAAAATATTGTTAGAAAGGCAAAAGAAGTCTTTCTTATTGCCCAGCATAAAAAATTGAAATACGTGCCCCTCCTCAGTCCTTGCTCTGGACTGACAGGTGGTGCGTGGTATCTCTGTCATACTTGCTAGTCTGCTGTGTATCGCATCTTTCTGTCAGTTCCTGTTAATTTTCAGAGGAAGGACCTAATCCTGCTGACCATTGTTGCTGCTCTATAACCTTGCCCTAAATTAGGACCTGGTAGTTTCCACCTTTTCTCAGATATTTGAATCCTGGCTTGTGTCTGCCTTATAAAAGTGCTGTCACTTAGTACATTGGGGATAATGTTTTATGTACAAATTAATATTTGTATTGACTTCCAGATGCTAATTAAGCTTCACCAGAATCTAAACCATTAAAAGCATTTAGAAGCATGAAATCGCACCTTTTGTAGACCTGTAGTTTAAGCCACCTAGGATGAGCCAGATGACTTGTGTTATGCTATAGGTGAGAGAAGTTTTTGCTAAAAGAGAGGTTTACCACAAAGCAGATCTTCGGCACAAATCTTTATTCACTGTCTGAGGGCTAAGGGGGTATAAGAGATTTGTGATTTTAGTGTTGGATGTCAAGTCAGGGTTGAATTTAATTCTAAAGGCTTTGTGTGAAATTACTAAACAGAAAAGTTATATATGAATTAACCATGATTAATGTGGGTGCACTAGTAGTGGCAGCCTGAGATGGAAGGCATTTGTTTAAGCCAAAGGTCACTTTAAAACAAAATGGGGGCCTCAATTTGATGGTTCAAAAATGATTGCAAGATCAAGGTGTGATTATCTTTGCTTATTAATATATTTTGAAAAGTTTTTAAGTGTTATGATATTGCAATTCTATATTACACTAACAATAATGTATCAATATTATTAAATCAGTAGTTTGTTGAAAGAGGAACATAGTACGTATAATTGCACAGATAAAAGCTTTTATATATGGATTTTTTCTAATGTGTATCAGAGTGCTCAGATCAAAAATAATAGTTGCAAATTTTTTTTGTTAAAATACCTATGCTAATTGAAATTATAGATTAAGCAATACAAGGATATCTAATATCATTGTATGGATATATACACATGAATCAGAAATAAAGAACTGCAACCAACCACGAGAAGTATTTCCTTTCAGCTCCAAGTGATGGGGTTTTTTTATTCTCTGGGTGCATAGAAACACTTGATTGTTTTAAATTACATTTCTTTGCATAGTTACAAATGTTCTTTTACTTTCCATTCCCTACCTGTCCTTCAAAAAATTGAAACTTGAGTCCATTTTGTGTCTCCTGTTGTTACTCTCCATCTCCATGTATTTAAATCCTTGCTTTGTTGATACTAGGAATATATTTCCTGAAACAAAGCAGAAGGAGCTCTTTACATTGCTTTCTATTTTGTATCCATGCTATTATGTGAAGTTCAAGTGCATAGATAGTCTCAGTCCATCTCATACAGTAGACAGAAAACAGAAGCTATGGGGCAGATTGACTGTGAAACCACCCTGGGCAGATAAACAACTTTATTGACTGCAATGAAGGAAGGAGTCAGACCTGGTGGACTTTCAGTCCTCTCACCTGCATAGTACCCTGTGCCCCACTCACATCCTAATCTAAGTCTGTTTCAAATGAGTCAATTTATACTGCCTTTTTTTTAACTAACTAAAGTTTTGGTCTTAAATCCAGAAATATGTTAGGTGTGAGACTGCACCATACTGTGTTATCACTATAGTGCATCATATTTGGATTATAAAGTTAGAAGAAATGGCATTTGAAGCTAATATTTCTGCATCATGAACAAGTAATTTGAATCCAGCACAGTACTATTTCTAAATGATTTTTAAATGCCTCGAGGGATGGACCAATAGACCCACATGCCTGGTCTAACTCTAGCCAGTAACCTGTGAACAGTCTTGGGAGTAAATGCTAACTCCAGAAAATGAGATTTCTTTTGTGTTTGAGATAACCAACTGTGATCTCCGTGGTGGGCTGCTGCAGATTAAAAAAATGTGCACTGTATCTCTCATACAGTATCTAGTCCGTAAGAAAAACTATTGGATTGTCAAGCTTGCTGTTCAAAGGAATTAAATTTATTCCTTTATTTCAGGTAAAGAATTAAAAAGCATAAAATTGTCTCCCAGTATTAGCTGTTTAGCCAGGTCACAACTTACTACTAGAATCAGTTTTGTTAAAAGAAACTTCAAATCAGACATGTAAAAACCTTATATGCTTGCCTCTCTTTTATGTATTTCAATAGGCAGCAAGCAAAGCAGCCTCCAGCAATGGTAGGAAAATAATCCACAGAATATTTGCGATGCTCCCCCCTGAGGCCTGGTATGGAAAACAGATCCCTCCATGAGAGAGTGACTCAGAAAAAGAAGTGCTGGCTTTCTAGGACAATGTTAAGCCATCACAACTGTAAAATTTCACGTTTGTCTTCATCCCTTTGAAGTATGAGCGACGTTGCATCAAACAGTCAACCTAAGGAACAGAGAGAATATTAATGTGAGATTTGGGGTTTATGATGTAAAAAATAGGAAAAGGAACACAGCTAAAATTATCAGTCAGGGAAAGAAAAACTAGGGGAAGGAAAAACAGGTCAGGAAAATGACGAATGATCAGGGGAGGGTAGCGTTACAGGCATCTTACTGCTTGAGGCTCCAGCCTTCTTCCAAATTCTGATTCTCCTTGGGGAGAGCTTCTGAAACATAGCAGGCCTGTTTGCCTGGAGCCTTTACTTAAAAGAAGCGCATGTGAGCTCTGTTCCAAATGTTCTTTTTTCCCCCTCATTTAAAGAAATGATGGAATCCCTGGAGATAAGTGGCTTAATCTGGTTTTCACTCAGTGTAGAATAAAACCCTCTCAGCCCTTGTGTAGACTTCAAGGAAGAGAAAGCTGAAAAAATGGGAAATGTTGCATAAATTTAGAAAATTAAATTTTACACATTTCTTAGTGACTTGAACAGAATAAGCCTGAGTCAGAAGACATCATATAAGTGCAAATAAGGAAACAAATTAAATATAGAAAGAGCAAGATGCAATAGGAGGGGCATATGGAACAAAGTGTTTCATAGTGGAAAAGAACTGTAGGAGAGAAATGACACAATAGATGAACTGTGTCAAAGAGGATAAACAGAGACCAGAAATGCAATGTAAAAAAAGGAAAGGGAAGGGGGAAGAGGAAGGACATACAAACCTATCAAAACTAATTGCCTCAGAAGAGAATTCCTGTGATACTTAGGGTGGAAGTGGAGAAGTGAGCAGTGCTCAGTGGAGAAGCTTCCATCTCCTGAAAGTGTCTCAGTGGTTAATGAAGGTATAGATGTATACAGCAATAAAAGACCTCAAGTTATCCATTGACTCATTTCCTTCTGCATTACGAGTGGAAGAGGAAAGAAAACCAGTATGGTGAAAGCAGTTGAATTTATCATTGTGCAGATTTGCGGATCAAGCAGCAAAATTAGACCGTGCTGATCCACTAAAGCTGGTCCAATACTCTAACTAGAAGATTGGCTTTACTGGAATTCCATCACTGATATGATCATGTTTACTAAACACACGAGTCCCAAAACCTGATCCGCCAATGAAGTTACTCTATCCAGATGATCATTGTACTCCCAGAAGGAAAGATTCATAGATCCTGGCTGCTGCTATTTTCTCTGGAAACAATTTTCTTTTGAAAAATTTCCTTTCAAATAATATTTAGTTCAGTTTTCAGCAATTGGGTATTTGGAATCTCTATTCTGTGTGTGAGGCTGTGACACACAGTACCTATAAGAAGTGTCTCTTCATTTGCAGCTCCTATTGAAGCTTTCTGCTTTTCTTACTCATCTCACAGATGTGGGTTAAGCCCCATAGGCAGCTGAGTCCTGCCACATTCTTTCACTCGGTCACTTCCCACAGCTGGATTTGGAAGGGTAAAAATGAGAAAACTTGCAGGTTGAGATAAGGACAGCTTAATAGGTAAATCAAAAGCCACATACAAGCAAAGTAAAACAAGGTATTGGTGTGCTTTTCCCCATAGGCCGGAAGGTGTTCAGCAATCCCCAGGAAAGGAGGGCTCCATCACGCCTAACAGTGACTTGGGAAGACAAAAACTGTGAACAAACACATTATACCCCCTTCCTCCTTCTTCTCCTCAGCTTTTTATGGTGATCAGGATATGCCGTACAGTCCGGGATATCCCTGCAGTCAGTTGGATTCAGCTGTCCTGGCTGTGTCCCCTGCCACCTCCTTTTGCACTCACAGCCTACTTGCTGGTGGGCTGGGGTGAGAAGCAGAAGGTTCCTTGACTATGTGTAAGTGCTGCTTAGCAATAACTAAAAAATTCGTTAGTGTGAGGGTGGTGAGACATTGCAACAGGCTGACCAAAGAAGCTGTGGATGCCCCATCCCTGGGAGTGTTTAAAGGCAGGTTGGATGGATCTCTGAGAAATCTGGTCTAGTAGATGGTGTCCCTGTCCTTGACAGAGGGATTGGAACTAGATGATCTTGCAGGTCCTTTCCAACCCAGGCCATTCTATGATTCTGTGATTTGTGTGCTATCAACATTGTTTTGGTCACAAATCAAAACCAGCACCATACGAGCCGCTACTGGAAAAAAATTAACTTGTATCCCAGCCAAAACCAGTACACCAGATCAAACTCAGGCTGCTGTTAATAAGCATAATTTAGCCTGCTAAACCTGAATTCAGGCATCTATTCTGCCGTACAGAGAGCAGAGATCAGCTAGATGTGGATCTAAATGCTACTGGTGGTGTGCCTTTTTCAGTTAATGGGAGGATTGTCAGGCAGCTTCAGTACCTGCTGCGAAGTTCTTTCTTAATTGCCAGAATGTGAAGTGCATAAAAATGCATGAGACTAGTGTAATGAACCCACACAATGTTGTCACCAGTTTTGTTAACTCATTTGCCAGGTCTAACAAGTCCGGCGGGCGGGGGGGAAGCACTCCATTGTGCCCAATCAGACAGGGACAAAGCAGGGCAAAGTCCCCTCAGAATCACCTTCCTGAGGCTGTCTAGACACCCTTCTCATTTTCCACTGTGATTTCAACTGCTGAACTTTATGCAAAGCTGGTGCTTCATTCCCCTCTCTTGTGAGCAGAAGCAGCACAGGAAAGAGAGCAGGATGAGGGCAGGAGTGGGGCTTTTTTTGTGAATGCTTAACAGAATCCAGAAGAGACACTCTTTTGCATCTCAAATTGCTTACTCTTGATTTCTTTTTCCCTCTGGTTTGTTTAGCTTGGTAAGTAGTTTGTTTACTAGGGCTACTCCATACTAGGTGTTTTTACTTCCCAGCACTTTTTCTATTTATAAGCTTCCTAACTTTATGCCAACTTCAAATGAATAATTACTGTTGATAAAAGGCTTAGTCTTTTCATATTTCTAATGGCCTGAAGCTCCTGGACTAGCTTACTGTGAAACAGACAGTGGTGACAACTCACCTATGTGTACAGATGTGATATGATGTGATATGGTGCATCAGGCACGTGTATATAAATATATACACATATATACACATATGAATAAACATCTGAGAAAAGCCAGAGTTGAAAAAGATTATGCTGCATTCAAGCTTTAAAATCTGCATCTCTTGCTCTGCCTGATGCTGTGCTTAGTTAGGTGTTCCAGGGCTACAAATATTTTTATGTCCAACAGGATAAATCTATAAATCTCTTTAGGTACACTGCAAAAATACAGTGGTTTTAGTTCTAACTTTATTTCAGTGATAATTCACCATCTGAAAACACATCTCACTGCTACTTGCTGCCTTTTTTTTTTCTTATTTATTCTTAGTGTGAATTGTAGGCAGGTTTTGTAAATGAAGATGGAAACAATATTTGGAGGGACTGCCTGTTTTAGTTACTTTGCATTTCCATGCATCCTGATCTGAAGTCCGTGAGGTTGGTTCCATCACCTTTCTCTTTCCCACAGGAGGGGAAGCATGGAGGCCACCCAGCTGCTGCAATTGCTCACAGCTGCCCCCATGATTTCTGGGATTTCACTTCCTGTCATGGAGGCCACGAGGAACCTACCCCATATACTGGCAACTGGTTCAAGGAAGTTTTTGTCATGCCACTAATCCATGTGGCATGCAAGGCGGAGCAGATATGTGACAGGCCTTCAGAGTTATTGGTGAGGGGAAATGAGCGAATATTCCTTGATATTTTCCTCAGGCTCTTCTGGCCTTCCATGTGCCCCTGTGCTCTTGAACCCTACTGGGTGGCCTCCTAATCCAGAAAGTGAGCTGCAGCCTGTCACCCAGGCCAGGAACATCATGTTATCATTATTGTTGCTATCCCTTCAGAATTCTTTCATACCATGTATTTTAGCTAAACTCATGCTCATGTCTTTCCAAAATCAGGTATACAATACTTAATATTGTAGGGAACCCAGAGTGTATGTGAGAGATGTTCTCTGCATGCACAGGGATTAAGAATATTTAAATAGGTAAAGTAAAATACAATGATTAATAGCTTTACTATTAATACTATTTACTAAGAATATACGACATATATTTTTTCACTTTCATTATATACCATTGATAGAGGGGCAATAAAAGCTTAAAGATTTGTTGGAGGATTTTTTTTCACTTTGGGGACCTCAATAAATAAACCAAGTTTTGAGGTTATTGCTTTTTGTATGGAAGAGTTGAGTCCTAAACTGGTGTTGGTTTTGGAGCTGGCCCACTGATCTGGTAGACAAGTCTCCCCATGTCCGGTTGGTAAGGTTTATGATCAAACAGAGTAGCTCCTAGTCCAGTAGATTAAAACTCCTCAGCTGAAGGCAAATAGAGATGTGCAAGTGTGTGAGAGAGAAAATCTTGATTAATATTGTGCTGCTTTCACCTAGGACTTTGTTTTTGTAAATGGCTGAGCCTGTTGGGTGCCTGGTGATTTTGTCTTCATTAAAGAAAGGCAAATAAGGAAGTCAACACAAGTAGCCCTGACAACAGCTGTTAGAGAAGAAAGAGGAAAAGAGAGCAAACAAGTCTAATAGCTTCATAAAAAAGGAGGCAAACCAGAAAACATTTTTAGTGGATTTAGAAAGGGAAATCCCAGATTATTTAAACATCCTTCCTAATTTCAGTATTGATATGAAAAAGTTTAAAATTCTGTGAGTCTCCATTATTTTTTTTAATATTTATTAAGCTCTATCCAAGAAGTTGAACAGAGTTTGAATGCACCTCCTTTTTTTTGAAACATGTAGAAGTTACTGGTGCCTGTTCAGTGCCTCTGCTTGGGAAACACAAGTGGAAGTACTGGTCATAAACTGCTTCAGTCATTAGCAGACAGATCCATTTCTGTCAGCTGTTCAAAGATCACTCAAGAATTAGAAACTGGGTGCATGTGGTTGGTCAAAAATATAGATTAGTGATTTTGTGATGCAGGCTGAAAAGCTGAGATTTTCCAGAGTATACTAGAAAGAAAAATGAAAACCTGACCATGTTTATCTGCTGGTAGCTTCTTCCCATATAGTCAGATCACATTTAAAGTTAAATACATGTATAAAGTCATACATTTTTTTCTGTTCTTAAAAGAATTGGCCTTTAAGACCCTGCAGTGGCTCAGAGGGACAGAAGCCACACTTACTCTGCTCACAGTTTGCAGGCAGCAAATGCCTTCTCCTTACCACTGGTTCATGTAAGCCAGGTCCAGGCTATTTCTGCTTCCCAAAGTAGCCTGCGGGGAGGCTGTCGCTCAGAGCAACAGCACCTCTTTACCCGCTGCCAGATCCACTCCTACCTGTGGCCATAAACGGTCTGCCTGCTGCTGCCTCACTGCACATCCTTCCCTGAGCTTTCCTCTAGTTTTCTCTTCCCCTCTGTTCTTGCATTTCTGAGAGTGTCTGTAATAAGTTGCATACCAGTGTAGGGTCAGTACACTTACACACCTACATTTGCTGGCTATTCTATTAACAATGCAACAGTCTACCGTAACTGTAGTGAAATCTAGGAAAGACTAATTTCTAGTTTCCTCCTTAAAGAACATTGTAGTAATAGGTTATTGCAATGCTCCTTAAGGGGAAAACTGCTACCAGAGAGAAACTAGTTCTGGACTGGTCTGGATGATACAGGAATAGTGTGCTCCCTAATGAAAGTATTAAAGCAAGACTTAATTATGAGGCTTTCTTACACAACTTCATTTGAAACATTATCTGTATATATCAACTCTTGTATTTAGCTCAGGAAATAGTTTTAATAAAACTAACCAAGCTCCTTCAGGTTTGCAGTTTGCTGAACAGCGTTTCTCTCTGAGACAAGCAGGCATCATGAGGTGGTGAAAATACATCAAGTAACAAATCTGTGGTAGCCACTGACAACACTGCTGAATTCATGCTATTTATTTGGCTCAATTTCTACAACTATATAAATCCCACAGGAAAAGTCTGCAAATTTTTATGCACTTTGCCACTGAGACCTTCTACAGTTTCAGAACTCTCAACATTTCCATACTGGCTGCATAGTTTTCCAATTATTCTGTGTATTACCTTCACTTTTACTTCCTTACCCTCTCTATTAAATGTGATTTCGTGGTTTATTTTTTTATTTCTGTTCTGGGAAAAGGAAGGTTTGGGGAAATAGATTGCCAAACCCATTGGCATGACCCAACCTGTGAATATCTCAATGTTTGATAAACATTAGGTGTATTATTCTTAAAAGATCTTTGTGTGTTAAGTAGGTCTGTAGCCATTGTAGTGCTGTAGCAAGTGGAATAGCACAGCTTAAGCCAAGACCTTACAAATACAAAAAAAGCCTACAAGACCATACAAACTAGGAAGCCTGCCCCCTTGCCTCAGTCTCAGACCTTCAGAAGGATCAATTCATCCTCCTCTTTTCCTTAAGGTAACATTTTGATAATGTGGGAGGGAAGGTTCAGGTAGAAAATAAAGCCAAGGAAAGGAAAATTGTAGTAAAAAACCTTGTAATAGCTTTCTTAGCAATATGCTCATTCATATGCTTTACTGCATTTATAAGCAGCTGTACTGGCTGCTTGCCAGCACAACACAGTGGTCAAGTCCTGAACACTCACTGCTTACACCTAGGAGCAAAGATGACTTAAGTAACACAAGTCTGTGCTCAGCACCAGATTAAATGTGGTCTGGGTAAATAAAAATAATGTATTTCAAATTGCTTTCTAACCTGAATACTTATTTTGGTATTTTTTAAGAAGAGGTTGCCGAACTGGAACAGTGAACTCAGACTTCTTTAGCTAAAAGGTGAATCATATATTTTTCATGTTTTCTTTCTAGTCCTACCACAATCCCCTAACAATTTACTCATTTTTATCCTCCATTTCAAAGACCAAGAGGAGCTGGTCTACTTACAATTATTATTTTTAGTAGACCAGAGTGTTTTGTTAGCATTTCTACTGCTGGTAGGTGGGGAGTACCCTGATAAGTAGTACAAGTTAATATGTGGATACTCATCTTGACAAAAACTTTCCAGAATGAGTCAATGCAAATGTGTGCAGCTGAACACAACCAGCTAACCTCTCCCATTTCCTCAAATGTGAACACTTACATTGGTGAGCAGAAGCTCTCTGTATAAATGCTAGGATGAAGCTTTGCTTCACATGACATATTGATTACGTTTGTGGTTCTGCTTCTTTCTTTTTTGTGACTTGGATCAAATAATGAGTGAAATTTTATTTGTGAGCACACTGGTCATGAATTTAATTTCAATAGTGCTGAAATTGTCACCTAACACCTTTGGAAGGTTAAATGTATCTGCACAGATTTCAGTGTAAAAGTTTCAGAAGGTTGTATCTGTGCTTTTGTTCTTTGCTATAATCAGGGGGTAAGATCTGTAGGGTCAACACAGAATTAAAAAATCCAGGCTCAGGTTTCTTTGCATTCCTAGATGATTTTTTGTCTAAGTACTAACCAGTGTAAGAATGGCCACACAGATTTTCTCAGGAAAGATACCATGTGTTGGCAAGGTATCAATACCCTTATATTATGATGTGCTATAAATTTGTTTTTAAGAACCAGCAATATTTTAAAAGGTAAGTGCAAGTGTAAGGGTTTGGAGCCTGTGGCAGGAGGATGAGCTCACTGATGGCTGCTGCTCAGGAGCATAAAGGCAACCTCAGCTGGCTTACTTATCTCAGTACCTGCCCCCAGACATTCTTGGTATACATACATTTCCACACATGTGAACCGGTTTTCTTTTCAGAGACTTCCTGTCTTCTGTTTGCTGTTTCATTTATCAAATGTGGAAAGCAGTTCTTCAAACTGGCAGATATAATGGCTTTTGAAATTCCTCTTCACTGTGCTCACACCAAATCAATATACAATATTAATTGCAGCTTAGCTAAAGCTTTTACTTCAGAACAGGAGTAACTACTACTAAATGAACTAAATGAGAGAGTTCAGGTCTGCTGAGAGTGCCTGATATTAATTTGGCTGTGTATCAGTTTCACTCACTGCAGTCTCAAGCTGAGAATAAAAGCCTCTTTCACTCAGATGGTCTTATTTATTAATCTCTTGAAAGTTTCCACAGGTACATGCTCATAACTTTTCAACAGAACTGTTATTTTTCTCCAGTTTTACTCCTGTTCACATTCCTTTATACAGAAGGAAAATGTGTGTCATTGTAGTCAGGCCTGTATAATTATTTTGCTTTGAATCCGCATTTCCAGATTGAAGTGAACAGAAGTGACCTTAGGATCACGTCATAGTCAGTTGAGACGCCCTTTACATCAGTGGATTCCTGTTGAATGGATACAGAAGTGATCTGTCTGGGTTGGAGTCTCAAACTTGGGAGAGCCGAGGTATTTACACGTTAGGCATATTTATAAGGAAAGATGTAGAAGCTGATCTATTCCATGAAAACAGACAAGAAACAATAACAGGAATTCACCAGTCAATGTGATAAACATTTCCTGAGGCTTACTTGCTCTAATTCAGGCAGTGGAGTGGTTGTTTTGCATCCTGAGGGGATGGGAGATGGAGAACTTGTATTCCACCACAACCACAGCAGAAAGTTGGCTAAATGGTATTTCTTGCATCCAAACAGTAGTGCCTCTCAGTTTGCCTTTCCTGTTTTCTTGAAGGGTTCACAGTCACAGTATGTGGCAAATGTTTGTGATGCTGTGCCCAGAACACCGCAGCATGACACAGTGCTGGATGTAAGTACCGCCGGATGGGGTACCAAAACGGTTAAAAAGGATACAATTGCTAACCATCTTCGCTTTAACTAATCCCTTACAGGGAAATAATACATAATAAAACCATATTTTTCCTCTGGGCAGTAACAGTTCATTGAGAACAGACCTGACAAAATAATGGGCAGCCCAGGGCTTAAACCTAAAAGAAAAATGAAGTACCCAGGAAAGCATCTGCAGATCCACAGTTCCAATTTTTAGGAAATCTATGAAAGAAAGCTTCAAATCTAGATACAGAAAATCTCAGCTACCCCAGTGTGTCAGCAAGCGACTAAGGCAACTGGGATGGTTCATAACACATCCCTGTCCTTGAAGGGCACAATGATTGCCTCTTGTTTCTATAGTTGTGACAGAAATAGTTGCCATTTGCTATAAACAAGTATATTTGAAACCAGTATTTTAATATTTTATGTTGTGTGCAATTAATTTCACACTTAGCTTCAGTTTATTCCTTTCTGGGCACCCCTGCTGCTGCTCTGATCCTCAGCTCTGTTGTTGTCTATGATTTCCCTGCTGTTGCTGGCATCAGCAGTGCCACTGCCCTCAGCTGGGCTTGCTGTTCCTGCGGAGGACAAAGTGGGAAGAGATGTGACAATGGCAGCAGCAGTGGCAGCAGAAGTGCTGGGATGAGCCTTAGAGCTGGCAGGTCTGTGCCACGGCCCTGCAGCTTTCTGGACAGCTGGAGAGGGTTGGATAATCAGGGGTCATTTCACAGAATCACAGAATCCTTTAGGTTGGAAAAGACTTCCAAGATCATCAAGTCCAACCCTTAACCAGTCACCACTGATTTGGTGGGTTTGTGGCTGAAGTGCTACTGTTGAGTGACCATTTGGGGTGTTTTATTTTTTGGGTTTTTTCCTTTTGAATACAGAAAAAGAGCTAGCTTGTAATCAGGACAATAAAGTAACAGAGTGGTTTGAAATTTAACACCTGGCTAAATCCAAATATCCTATTGTTTTTTTGCAGTCAGCATGTTCAGCAGCATTCAGAAACACTGACTGAAGTCAGTGAAGTCACTAAGGAGTGAAACGACCTATTACAGATGGCTAGCGCTGAGATTGAGGTTATCATTAAAGCGAATTCATTGTCCACAGAGATATATATCTGAGTAATTTTAAACAGAAAAAGAAAGGGTGCTCTGTAAGAAATTAGATCAATAAAATATTAAAGAATGCATACCCATTTCCTTAGGATTTCCCCACTGCTCTCAAAAAGTTAAATGTAAATTGGCAAATAAATGTAAAAAGCTACTACAGCCCTTTGAAAGCCAGGGAAGTTAAAGCAAATAGTGACCCTTCCGGTACTGGTAGAACATCTGTGGAACTGGAATTTCCTGATGATTCTTGGTTTGTAACTTACCAAACAGGTTTTGTTACTTTTTCAAAACCTGATCTGTCATAACAATTAGGCTAAACTTTTAAGGATTTTTTTTTAACGTAAATGAATTATTGGCTTTCCTTTTTGACCTCTGCTCTCCCATGAGTCTTAATCAAACACGCTTTATGCTGTGCAGCCTGAACAAGTAACCAAATGCGCAGCCAAGAAAAACAGTTGTATCTCAGCTTTCACTGATGAGTTTAGAAGCAAAATAGGTCCTTTTCTGTGTATAGGTAAACCAGCACTAAATCCTGATGTACTTGTACATCAGGATTTGCTGGTAGTTTCCATTTACAATGAAACCAGCAATAGAACAAAAATAGCATTGGATTGATTTCAGTACAGACAGATCTGGGATAAGTCTTGTAAAGTGCTGTATGATCGTCAGATGCTTCAAGGAAAACTTGATGGGAAGTGAGCCTATATTTTGTGATATAAAGCTCTTCCTGTCCACTGCTTTATCAAGACTTTTTTTTACTATAAAGAAATTGTCCTGATCTACTGATGATGAAATTCCAGATGCAAAGTCATGGAAAAATTAAAACCAAGAATTATTTGTCTCTGATTTTGTTTAGTTAATAAGCATTAACATATCATAGAATTATGGAATTGTTTTGTTGGAAGGGACCTTAAAGATCATCCAGTCCCAATTCCCCTGCCATGGACTAGTGGACACCTTCCACTAGACCAGGTTGCTCAAAGCCCCCTCCAGTCTGGCCTTGAACACCGCCAGGGACCAAAACTAGCACAATAATCCTCTCAGTCTATGCATGGAACAAACCCTGAGAATACAAAGTACTGCTATCCAGCTGGAGCTTTTCAAGGTATTGGTCTCATTCCCTGTAGGATACATCTGCAGGTATCTTTCTTTATGCTGGATTTATAAACAAGATTGGGATTACCTAATATACCTGTACAGGAGACAAGGTGAATCCTTATTCTGTTCAGCCTGTTCCTGGGAATGCTAAAGTGTTGAGCCTAGAAGGTCTTTGAACAAGTCTTCAGTCAACGTAGCAAATTACAAGTGGGTAATATACATGATACACATTATAGGCACCAAACTTCCCAAAGGTATTGCAACTGCTGACATGACTTCCCATCATTTATTACCAGATGGAGAGAGAAAGGGAGCTGAAAATACACAAATGTTCAACTCTGAAAAATGAAATTAAGCTATGTAGTGTTCTCTAAGGCTGTTAGTATGTCCTTGCAAAGACAAGCAGGAAGATGCAAAGCTAAAGACTGGTTGAGGCAAGTAGAGTTAAAATTACCTGTAGAGTAGCAACTAGGAGACCAGGCTGGCATAAAGTCCTCTTGTGCACCACACTACAGGCACGTACTGTGACTTTTGGAGCCAAAAATGCATGTCAGGTGGCCTCAACAGTCCTGATGAGGTGACGGGTGAGATGGTGTCCGAGACCAGTTTGTTCCAGACAGCTTGTTCCTGTGTTCAGAACAAGGCTAATAAACAGAGGACTGAAGAAATGTGAAAGGAAAATGTGTTTCAAGTAGACGACACTTACTGATTCAAAGTAAAGTAGGGGGAAAGGACTTGACATACTAGTGGGTTTGGGACTGTGTTTCTTCAGAGGACTGTCAGTTTAACCTTGAATTAGATCCACTGAATGATGAGCACAGGTAAAGCAGGATTCAGTGCCTTTGTTGTTGGATGAGCCCTAAACTGCAATCTGTTTCTTTCCATAACCCAGTCTCAAAAATAAAACCTGCTACTCAGTTGCTACCCAAAACTACCTGATCTTGAGCTGCTCAGAACCTATTTAGATGTTGCTTGAACCAGAATCCAGATACAGGTGAGACAAGTAAATCCATAAGCACGGGGCTGAAGGAGATTTTCTTTTGCTTTGGCACAACTGGACCTTCTTAGTATGCAAGCTTGAATGTCTGCTCTGTGAGCAGGATATTCACCTACAAATATCCTTCTTTGAGCATTCAGACTCGTATGTCCTTTTCCATGGAAAGTGTCCTCACCACTGGGACAAGTATAGGCACAGGGCTGCTCTTCTGTTAGTCTTGTATGTGGAATCAGGTATTGCATGTGAAATAAAAAGCAGTGCAGGGGAAATGGGGAAAAGTTCTCTCTTCCTCCTGTTATTCTGTTCCTTCCAGGGTTTCTTAACAAAGAGCATGTATGTCTCTGGCATTTGAAAAATTGTGAATTGTACAGTGCAATAGAACCTCTCTTTATTGTCAAGACATTGTGCCTATTCTTTACCTTTTTTGTGTTTGCACAGGTATGCGTCTATCAAAACACAAACATAGATTGCTGTACTTCTCTTCCATTTCTCTGTTAGGAAGACAGTAATGCTATTTAATGGTCTAAATAAAAATTTTTCATCCAGAAGTGGATGGGGTTTTTTTAATTAACTGCATAAAGGTCTACATGAATGAAGGGATAAAACTCTATTCATTGTTTCAAGTATATGGTGAGAATAATGCACTATTAGATTTTTAAATGCCTTATTTTTAACTTTTGTAAGTGGCTGACATTACGAAAATTGCATGTCCACATGTGATGCTACATGATCCTGGAATGAGTGGAGGAATTTGAGAACATTTTACTGGTGAAAGAATAGCGAGATGGGGCCAGCTGGTTACTGTCAGCTAAAAGGCTTCTGTTTGATGATTTTTCTGGTACTGTTAGACACATCTCAATTGGCTTTGTTGAAGTGAGTCAGTTAACACCTTCTCTAAAGAAATATTCCGTGGGTTTTAACGTTTCCTTAATTGTGGTGACAGAACTAAGAATAGATACTGTGCAGTCCTTGTGGCAATGCTACTGTTAAACATGAGCAGCCTAGCTGAGGAAAGATAACATAAATTAAAACACATATATTATGTGTTTGGTGGTTTAGCTTGCCAGCAGTATATGGCTGTAATCCATCTCTACTGTCAACTTTTTCCATTTCTGGTGAATAAAAATTATTTTAAAACTAACACTAATTCTGAAGGTATCTAGAATTTTCTGATTTTTAAATCTGACCAAGTACATGCCTTTTTTAGAGTGGAAATGGAGAAAATCGAGCTTTACTATCACACCAAGGGTAATGCAGCATCAGTGCAGAAGAAATGCAAAGCACCTTGTTCCCCAAAACAGTTCCCCTGCTTCAGTCAAGGTAGAGGATGTTTATTTTCCCCTGTGGCTGCCCCCCGGTCCAAGGCTACTCCAGTGCTCACTGTGTCTGAGTGGCCATTGCCAAACATGTGCAGCCCCAGAAGATCATTGTGCTGGGGACCCTCCCGTAAGGCTACCTGAGACAAAATCTGCAGTGCTGGCAGTAGCAGGAGGGCTGGGGCAGTGCTACCCATGTCCATGACTCTCCCTCAGACCTGCTTTGCTATGACAGTGCATTTTCTGATCTATATGCAACAGAAAGAAATTCTGACACCCAGACGTCTTACACTGATTCAGGTCTCTGCTGATGCTGGGTTTGTGCTGTTGTAATTCATTAACAGTGGACTGACATCTTGAAATCACCTATATGCTGAGGATACAGAGGATAAGGTGGTTTTCTTGCAGTATAAGCACAAAATGTGTAGTTTGATCTCCATTTAGTGCATATGAATTATCTGGAATATATTTTAATACCAGTGGTAATGACTGTGCTTCTCATGACAAAAATTTCTGGATTACAGTATCTCATAAATCACCATAGTAAGCAGGGTGTGTGCTCCCAAAGGAAGAAAAGCCATCTTAGCTGTCTGGTATTAATAAACCTAAAAATTCAATTTACTTTACTTTTAGGTCTAAAAAGCAGACTAGATGAAAAGGTACTATGTAGTGGGTACCAGAGGGCTTCCTGCTATGATTTAGGCAAGGTAATAGATGCATTGTGAGAAAACACTAGGATATGACTGCAGATGATTGATATGTGATGCTTAACTTCCTTTCTTTCAACTTGCAGATGAAAATGAGCATCCCGATCGGCACTGTTCTGTCTGTGGAGCTATCTCAGGCTTCTTTGGTTAGTGAAAGTCAGTGTTAATGGCCTTGTTTCAGAATTAAATTTTAAAAAGTATCAAGGCATTATTACATTGAATTGATTTTCCACAAGGAAAGATTTTCCCAAATAGTTGTTCCATTTTAGGCAAGCTAGAAGTTTAACTTTTCAGAGAGGAAAAGCCCTAGGTGTCTCTCTAAAAGGATTTTATTTCCATTTACTGTCAAATCTGGCACTGCCTGAAGTCATTCATACACAATGCATACATACTACTTTGCAGGCGGAAGGGGACTCTGTTAGTTGTTCCTGGGAACATACTGTAAAGATTTTAGTTTTATTTTGTTTTAGATTTATTACTATGTGCTGTTTTTAGCTCCTTAGAGTGATTTTCAGTTAGACTTCTTGTTTTGCCTTGGAGATGCAGGTCTGTTGCCAATGCAGTAAGAAAAGTGCTCAGATGTAGTAAAGTATCACTCACAATACTATTTATTAGTGCTAACACATGTGCAAGACACCCTGCAGACCCTATTCATGGCAGAGAGAGGAAGCCTGTCAACCCTGTCAGTCATTCAAGCTGTTATAGGATGTCCTAACAAAAATGCAACTGTATTCATAATTTCTACTGTCAAAAGACAAAGACGTTCTCCACAGAATTTCTTCTGCCCTGTTAAAGACAAGGCTTTATCAACAGTGCTGAGTGGGAGCTGCTCACAGGCTCGTCCAGCACTAAGCAAAGGCTGTGTTGGAGGAAGGTGTGTGGCATGGCATGACATGGCACAGCAAGGCAAGGCACGGCACTGCTCAGTGCAGCATGGAAGCCAGACTGGGCATGTAGCATCTGTCTGGGATAACTGTGCACTCACTTACTCCTAAATATACAGTGGTTTCCCAGTCAGGATCTTCACAACTTCTGTTTCCAGGAACTTGTAGTTTCCCACAAGTAAAATTTTAAGTCATTTATAACGCTTCAGGGCAGTAGTGGTGGATGGGATGAGTACAGATGAACAGACAGAATAGACAACTTTTTAAGATGTCAAAACTTCATTACAACAGTTTCCACCATGTTCTTCCATTTTACTATTATTACCCCCTTACTAGTTTTTCTGTTCCTCCCTTCTGCTCTCTCTTGTCAGCCTTCCTGTTTTCTGGTTCTTTTTTTCCAATTTTCCTATTGCAATCTATTTTATTACACATTATTTTCTCATTCTGTTTTCCTCAGAATAACAAAATATATTAATCTCACTTAACTTTTAGTGCATTACCCCATGATTTTTGTGATGTATTTCCTTCAGAGGAAGTGGTCTGCCTTCCTATTATTTTACATAATACTTGCCACAGTAGGGCATTTGGATAAAGTTACAGTGAAATCAGTGTGATATTTTGCTGCCTTCTATTTCCTCTGGACAATTCAATATTTAACTCTAGTAAAACTCATACTGAAGCTAACTTTTTTTTTCTTCCTCCCCCCTGCCATGTGTCCACTGAGTATGTGTTCACTGCCAGGACTTCATAAAAAGTGAATGGATCTATGCCATTTTCTTTTCTATACTACTGTGTTCCCAAGCCTTACATGGGCTTCTCTAGCCACTTTACTACTTCACATGTAACACCGCATGCTCTGTCCCTTCTTACCACTTCCCTGCTATGTGGAAAAAACCAATGGCTTGTGCTAAGCAGAGTCTCATCACTGGCTCTGCTTTTCACTGCTTATTTTTAAGACTTGTTTTTGGCTCTAAGTTAATGCAGACAATTTCAATTTCCCTACAAGTCACTGTGCTTTGTAAGCCTCTGCTGATGTTCTCTGTCTAACAAAAAATGTACTGCGCGAACCCTGTAGAGCCACTGAAATGACATCACAGGGCCTCAAATCTGCCCAGCAGCTGGACTCCCTGTGGCCGGAATAACGTGATAATGTGCACTGAGCAGCTGTGAAATCAGGATTTGCATGTTGAACTTCAGCACTGGAATCTATTCAGTGAGAAAAAATGCAAAGAGCCTCTTGACATATACTTAAGTGTTATTTGACAATGTTTTATCCAATAGTGTAATCCTTTTCTGCAGATTCTCATTAAACACTGAGGCTGAAATTTTATTCTTCAATTTTTTAAATAAAGACAGAAAATCTTTTATCTGGTAATAGACAAGACATTTAAAAGTCAGGGTAGTGAAGGTTGGGTTTTTTAATTCCAGCTAATATTCATTTGCATAAGCATTTTGAGGTTGATAAACTTTTCTTTCGGAAACTATGTGAAGTCCAGCCTACTGTAACTTGTATTGCTTTGTTGTGTTTTCCTGATTTCTCCTGTCTGGCATTTTTCAGATGTCAGTTCTTGAGACTTACCATCAGTCTGAGCCAGCCTCCCAGCTTGGTAGTGGGCCTCTGATATTGATTGGTTTGTACCACAACCTCAGAGAAAGACAAAAGAAACCTGACAACAGACAGAGTGACACCTCCTCCTTAGGAGTTAAGAAGTGTGAATAGCATGCAATATCTGCACAGAGATCTTCAAACATCAGTGAAGATGTACACACTGGGGTGCATTTAAAAGGTTTTTCCGGAGAGATGTTGGCAGCATGTGCATGATTCCCTATCTGCCTGGGGCTGGCCAAGGCAATAGATACTATGGAGAAGGGTTTGTCTTTAACCCACTTGCATCTACAGAGCTGGTGACTTCTTCAGAGAAGAGACCAAATTCTTGTGTGGACAGAGACATGTATTTTCATTCTTTAAGAAGATTGAGTGTGTGCTGTTTGTCTGAGACAGAGGGAAGGGGAAGGAAAGGACAGCTTTCTGATGTGCCTGCAGCAATATGTCTTTGTGCAGTCTTAAAAATTAGCTAGGTGCTGGGCTGTGTAGGATGGGCCAGGCTGGGTGGAAAGAGGCGTAAATCCACATGTTCAGGCAAAGGATCAAAGTCCAAAGGTAAGAATAAGATAGAAGAAGATGCCTCTAACTTGAGGTATAGTGGGGTATGGATGTAAATTTGAACAAAACTATTCAATGTGGTACATTAGGTGCTTTCAATTCTATTTGAGAATTGGCCAAGGCTAGGAGCTTGAAATACAAATTGTATCATAGTCCTTTACTGCAGTTTGGGCAATGTCCAATATGGGAAAGAAAATTTGTGCCAGTGCTGTTAATGTTAAAAAACCGTTTCATGTTCCCTTTTTGTTGCTGATATTTTTTCCTTCCATTACATTTGCCAACAAATGACACACAGCACTCAGTAGAAAGTGAAATCATTTTTGTGGAATTATTTTTCCTTTTTTCCATCAGTTAAGGAAAGTAGCTCTTAACAAACATTAACCAAATACTCTCTTCTGCCAAAAATCATTTATACTACTCTAACCCCAATGCCTTTATATAAAGAATACTACTACCACTGGTATATTCTAATGTACAAATTTTAAGACAAGATTTTGCATGGGATTGTTAGATTATATATTAGGTGTTAGGTTCCCATCAAGGTCTCCATAATGTAATTTCTCAGTCTAAACTATTTTAAGTATCAGCTCTTGCCCAAAGAGACTCCAAGCTGCACCAACAGAAATGCCTCTAGCTTTTTTTACAGTTGTTTTTAAAAGTACCATACAAGTCCAGATATACAAATTTCCCTCAGCAAGACAGAGCACACATGAAAATAATCACACAAAAAAGATTTGTTTTCCTCCATCATTACTTTTATGAAGCAGCTACTTCACTATTATAGCTACTAAACAATCTTTAAATGGCCAAAAGCCAAATACATTTTTAGAACAGCACATAAGAGAAGATTGACTTGATTGTGAAGATTCCGCTTTGTGTCCAAAGGGGAACTTGTGGAAGAGTACATTTTCCTTCTAACTACACTCCAAGAAAAAGTGAGGAACCATCTCCTACCATCCCACTGTTGTATCTCACAAATGGATTAGTCTGTGGCTTCATTTAAGGATGTAGGCAGAGCCAAATGGTGGTCACAACAGTACCAGAAAGTCCTAAGTGATTTCATTATTTTCCAGCTTTTTTTCAAATAATCATTATCCCCAGCCTCATCTGGGCTAAGTAATTCTCTGAAATGCAACTGCCAGTAATGAGAGATACCTCTACATTACATGTAGCAAGCAGCCTGCCCACCTTAGAGTGAAACTGCCACTCATGTAAGCATACATTTGAAAAAATGTCATCTCCGAGAGATACGGCAGTGTTCTTGGGGAAGGGATACTAAATTAAAAATAACAGAACAGGTGAAAAACAAGAAATATGTTGGGACTTCATGGGGACCGATATATAAAGGGGGTGTCAAAGTGGGTATGTGCAACATGGAAAAATGAGTTACAGCAAACCTCAGGTATTACATATTATTTAAAAAATTTGGTTTATAAGAAATGGGTTATCTGACTCTGGAAATATTTTTCTTCAGCTCTTATTCCTTTGGAGTGGTTTTGTAAATGTATAACCGCTGGAAGAATATAGGAAAACAGTTATATGGACTTGGTGTGGAGTGCAGCAGTCTGCAGTCCAAACCCCTGCCCAAGGCAGGCTGAGTTGTGGGGTCAGACACAGTTGCTCAGAGCTTTATGTAGCCAGGGTTTGAATTCCACAAAGGGCAGAGATGGAACAGCCTTTCCAGGCAGCCTGTCCCAGTAGTTACCCTGCTATGGAAGTTCCCCAAGCTGGCTTTCTCTAGCTGGAAAGTCTCCTGTTTCTACTTCTGGCCACCACTGATAAAAATCCCTGGCCTCTGGTAACCTCCTTGTAGGTAGAGCAGACACCTCAAAGCTGCCCTACTCCAGTCCAGCTTGCTGCCTTTCCTCATAGTGTCTGTTGAAGCCTTGCTCATGTACATCCAGGCCAACATCATCTACTGCTCTCCCCTCATCCACAAAGCCTGTTCATTTTATCACAGATGATCATCAATGGGAAATGGCATGATGTAGCCAATCTCCATCTTCTGCCTTGTGTGCTTGTACATGCCCAAAGAGTTCTTGCTTCACACGTGATTTCCCCAAGGACTGAAAATTAGGCAACCAGCCTGTAGTTCCTCAAATTGTTCCATTTGCCCTTTCTTAAAGACAGGTACAACATTTGCTTTGCCTTGGTCATTTGGGGCCTTCTCCAATCTGCATGACCTGTCTGAACTGAAGGATAACAGCCTTTTGAGGATGGCAGATAGCTCCCTTAGCACCCTTGGGTACAGACCAGCTGGTCTCAGGGCCTTGCGAATGTTGACTTGAAAGCCACCAAGTACCTTAGCCTCAGTCTCTGAATCACTGCCCTCCATCAAACAGCTGGTCCAGATATGCTCTTTAACCTCCACTGGCTGAAAAGCAATTGGTGACTATAGCATCTTGGACAGAGCTATGTGAAGTATTTTGCTATCTTGATTGTCATTCTGTTCCACAACTGTAACTTTCCAGTGTTTTCTGCTCTTAACATACTTTTAATTTCTTGAGAGACTGTTCCGGTCTATTCATCTTAAGATGTTGAAAGGTAGCCCTGTGGAGGATTTCCCCTCTCATTTAAAAAATTTCTACATGTGAACATTTTCAGTGCTAGCAAGATGCTTAGTTGGTGAAAATAGTTTCATGTTCTCATAGTTTCATGTAAATCAACTGAAGTATGTGGATTACACAGCTGAGCTGCTGTCTAGCAGATTTAATACTTTCTGAGTGTTCTTCAGGCTGCTTTCGGTACCTCTTCCAGTAAAAATTCGACCTTCAAAAGTCAAGAAGGGCAAAAGGCCTCTATATTGACTGCAGATTTTAATACATTCATAGGTAAAAGCAATGTGACTTCCAAACCCTAGCAGTATGTAGTTCAATACTAGATTAGCTAGATCTGAACAATACTGAGATTACGTGGGATAGATCAGGGACATTTAGGAACAACTCTTTCATAGAGTATTTATTTTAAGAATCCTGATGACAACTGACCTTGACAGTGGCAGCTGAGGAATTTTCATTTAAAAGAAAACCTTCGATCTTTTACATTGTTCTCTGACAAAAGAAAGGCAGACATGCATAAGCAATTATTTTTAAAAGGGTTTGAGATGCTGGATTTACTAAAAAAATAAGCTAAAAATAGCTACCAAGTTGAGAAACAAAGTCACCCCTTACATACAAGATCCGATCCATTCTCTAGGTCCTGGGAAGTATCTAGAAAGATTTCAGCTACTGAAGGAAACCTCTTTTTTTTTTTTTCCCCCCAGTGTATATAATTAATTGCATCATTTTAGAAAGAATTTCAGATAATACACCAAAGGATTCTTCTGCTTATGTACGTAGTAGAAGAGATTTACACCATATTTTCAGTCTAGATATTGCTGTGACCTTGGGGGTGGAAAGTTGGGAATGGGCAGAATACAGCCTTCAGGACAACAGCAAGTGAAGTACCCTTGCCATGAGTAGGATCTGTAAACCTGAAAGTAGTTTCATTGAAACTTCAGTTCTTCTTATACCTTGACCACCTGAAGTAATGTTTGGCAAGGTCTGTAAGTGTTTCTTTCATATGTGCCCTCTCTTCATGGCAGGAGGAGAAAAGAAGGCAGAAAACCATGAACCAAGCAGGCAAGGGTGGGAGAAATCTTGTATTCTAAGGAAGGAGGAAGCCTATGAAACTAGAGATACCGAGGAACAGATCTCCTTCCCTGTGCTCTTAGTTATGTAAACAGGCAGAAAAAGTTAAAAAGCAGCAAAGGCAAAATGCTTTGACTAATTGCTGTGAAAACATAGTGAACTTTCTCTTCAGCCCTTCTGGTTTTGGTCACTTGGAAAGAATAAGAGCTTTTCAGAGGTCTGTTGCCCTAGGGAGCAGGGGCATTATCTCAGTTAAATATTTTGTTTGTTGAGTTTTCTGGCATGGCAGCTATTCAAATTAAATTTAGTAGGGAGGGAAGAGGACGAGAAAAAGGGTGTGTGGTGCTTTTTTTGCCTTCTATTATAAGTGCTTTACGATGTAAAATAGTTGTATAGTCTGGATATTTATTTTTTCATTGCTGTCTGATTGTTGTTAAGGATTTATTTATCTCACAGGCAACAGCTGCTCAATGCTATGGTGCAACAGGCACTCAGGAAAGAATAAATGCTCCTGGTCTCACTGCCTCAGTGTAGGTTCACCTGGGTTTGCTGTAATGTAAAAGCAAATCCCCTCTGCTCTTGGGGGCCCCTGCAGCAAGAATTGAGTGTGTCAGGGTGCAAGGCTTACAAGTGTGTCATATGTTAATACATAGGAGCACCTCCTTGCTCCGCATGCTTGGCAAAGACATGCCATGCAGGTACATACAACAGCACTTCTTGGTATGTTGTTAAAAACAGGTTTGCTGATTTTTTCAGAA